>RJWJ010008723.1:0-52431 GCA_004363605.1 Indri indri
TGGGATACTTCGCTTAGTAGAATGCGTTCCAACCCTATCCAGGAGTATACAAGAGGTGCTATATCACCATTGTTTCTTAAAGCTGAATAGTACTCCATGGTATACATATACCACATTTTACTAATCCACTCATGTATTGATGGACACTTGGGCTGTTTCCACACCTTTGCAATTGTGAATTGTGCTGCTATAAACACTCATACACTGCTGGTGGGACTGCAAACTAGTGCAACCTCTGTGGAAAGCCATATGGAGATACCTTAAAGAGATGCAAGTAGAATTACCATTTGATCCAGCAATCCCATTACTGGGCATCTACCCCAAAGAACAAAAATCGCTCTATGAAAAAGACACCTGCACCCGAATGTTCATTTTATCTTTAATTTGGATGCTCAGCTAGGTCTGTTTCTAACTTAGGGCTTAACATGCTTATCTTAGAAAAATTTTGTAACGGTCTATTCTTGTAGACAGAATTAGGTAAGGTTCCCCTGGAAGCCACAAAAAAATGAATTGTACACGTAATTCTCTAACAAAACACAACTGTTTGCTGTAACAATAAATACTGATGCGGGACTTCACTCATGATCTCATAGCTCACGGGAATGCTGGAGACCCTGTAACTCCCCCATCATTTAAACTGCACTTTGTCTTTGTCTCTGTCTCAATCATTTCTCCGTCTGTATTATTTATTTCCTATTATTTCCAAATTCCTTGCAACGATCCTGTCTTGGGGCCTGTTTTGCTGGGAGAGTAGCTAACTCCCAGCAACTGGTGCAGCGAGCAAGGTCCTAAAGGCCGAAGGCTTCACCGGAGTGAAGGTGATTCCTATACAGCATCGCAAAGGACCCAGAAAAGGCTGCGAGCCAAGGTGCCCAGGAAGGGTAAGCAATCTCCGGAGATTATGTTTTTTTTTCCCCTTGCTGAGTTGTTTGATTCCTTGTAGATTTCGGATATTAGCCCTTTGTCAAGCACACAGTTTTTGAATATTCTCTCCTTTTCTGTAGGTTGTATATTTACTCTTTTGATCATTTATTTTGTGGTGCAGAAGCTTTTTAGTTAAGTCCCACTTATTTGTTTTTGTTTTGATTGCATTTGCTTTTGGGGGTCTTAGTCATAAATTCTTTGCCTAGGCCAATGTCTAGAAACATTTTTCCTAAATTTTCTTCTAGGATTTCTATTGTTTCCGGTCTTACATTTAAGACTTTATTAGTTAACTTTTGTATATGGTGAGAGAGAGAGGGAAACAATTTCATTCTTCTGCATATAATTATCCAATTTTCCCAGCACCATTTATTGAATACTGTGTCCTTTCCCCAGTGTGTGTTTTTGTCTGCTTTGTTGAAGATCCGTTGGTTGAAGGTACATGGTTTTATTTCTGTGTTCTCTATTCTATGCCATTGATTTGTGTGTCTACTTTTATACAAGTACCATGCTGTTTTGGTTACTATAGCACTGTAGTATAATTTGAAGTTAGGTAAAGTGATGCCTGAATTTTTGTTCTTTTCGCTTAGGATTGCTTTCGCTATTTAGGCTCTTTTTTAGTTCCAAATGAATTTTAGAATTGTTTTTTCTTTTTTCTTATTTCTCTTCTTCTTCTTCTTTTTTTTTTAAGAGGCAATGACTTGCTCTGTTTCTCAGGCTTCTCTCTTTAAACTCCTGGCCTTAAGCAATCCTCTTGGTTTGGCCTCCCAAAGTGCTGGGATTACAGGCAAGAGCCACCACACCTGGCTTAAAATTGTTTTTTCAAATTCTGTGAAAAATGATGTTGGTATTTTGATAAGAATTACATTGAATTTGTAGATTGTTTTGGGCAATCTGGTCATCTTAAACATATTGATTCTTGCAATCAATCAGCATAGGATGTTTTTCCATTAGTTCATGTCATCTATGACTTCTTTCATCAATGATTTTAGTTCTCCTTGTAGAGATCTTTCACCTCCTTGGTTAAGTTTATCCTAGGTATTTTATTCTATTTTATTTCAGCTATTGTAAATGGGATTGAGTTTTTGATTTGGTTCTCAGCTTGGTCATTGTTGGTGTATAGAAATGCTACTGATTTTTGTATGTTAATTTTGTAATCTGAGACTTTTCTGAATTCATTTATCAAATCTAGGACTTTGTTGGAGGAATCCTTAGGGTTTTCTAGGTATAAGATCATATCATTGGCAAACAGATATAATTCCTTCCTCTTTCCCAGTTTGGATGCCCTTTATTTCTTATTCTTGCCTGATTGCTTTAGCTAGGACTTCCAGTACTATATTGAACAGAAGTGGTGAAAATGGACATCCTTGTTCCATTTCTCAGGGGAATGCATTCAACTTTTCCCCATTCGGTATGATGTTGGCTGTGAGTTTGTCATGTACAACTTTTATTATTTTGAGGTATATTCCTTCTTTGCTGAGTTTTTTGCCATGAAGGGATGCTGATTTTATCGAATGTTTTTTCTATGTCTATTGAGATGATCATTTGATTTGTGTTTTTAATTCTGTTTATGTGGTGAATCAGTTATTGACTCACATATGTTGAACCATCCTTGCATCTCTGGTATAACACCCACTTGATTATGGTGAATTATTCTTTTGATATGCTGTTGGATTCAGTTTACAAGTATTTTTTGAGGATTTTTGCCTCTACGTTCATCAGAGGTATTAGTCTGTAGTTTTCTTTTTCTGTTGCATCCTTTCCTGGCTTTCATATCAGGCTGATACTGACTTTGTGGAATGGGTTAGGGAGGATTCCTTCCTTCTCAATCTTTTGGAACAGTTTCAGTAGGATTGGCACCAGTTCTTTGTATGTCTGGTAGAACTCAGCTGTGAATCCATATGGTCCTAAGCTTTTTTTGTTGTTGGAATATTTCTTATTGCTGATTCAATTTTGCCACTTGTTATTGGTCTGTTCAGAAGTTCTGTTTCTTCCTGGTTCAATCTTGCCACGTTGTATGTTTTCAGGAATGTATCCATTTCCTCTAGGTTTTCTAGTTTCTGGGTATATGGTTGTGCATAATCATCTCTGATCTTTTGTATTTCTGTGGTATCATTTGTAATGTCTCCTTTTCCATTTCTGATTGTGTTTATCTGGATATTCTCTCATTTCATGATTAGCCTGGCCATTGGTTTATCAATTTTGTTTTATCTTTTGGAAGAACCAGCTTTTTGTTTTGTTGATCCTTTGTATTGTTTTTTGTTGTTGTCGAAGGGGGTTTCTCTGTTTCATTTAGGTCTGCTCTGATCTTTGTTATTTTTTTTCTTCTGCTCACCTTGGGTTTGGTTGGTTTTAATTTTTCTAGTTCCTTGAGATATGATGTCAGGTTGTTAATTTGTGATCTTTCTACTTTTTGGGTGCAGGCATTTAAGGCTGTAAAATTCCCTCTTAGCACTATTTTTTCTGTATCCCACAGGTTTTGGTATGTTGTGTTTTTATTTTCATCCATTTCAAAAAAAATTTAATGTATGTCTTTATTTCTTCATTAACCCAGTGATCATTCGGGAGCATGATTTTTACTTTCCATGTGTTTGGATAGTTTTTCTAAAGGTCCTGCTTGTATTGATTTCTAGCTTTATTCCACTGTGGTCTGAGAAGACACTAGATATGATTTTGATTTTTAAAGATTTTTTTAAGGCTTGTTTTGTGGCCTAACATGTGGTCTATCTTGAAAAATGTTCTGTGTGCTGAAGAAAAGAATGCATATCATGTAGTTGTTGGGTGGAATGTTCTATAAATGTCTCTTAAGTCCATTTGGTCTAAAGTCTAATTTAAGTTCAATATTTCTTTGTTGATGTTCTGTCTTGATGATCTGTCTAGTGCTGTGAGTGGGGTGTTGATATCCCCCACTATTATTGTGTTACTATCTATCTCTTTCTTTAGATCAAGTAATATTTGTTTTGTGAATCTGGGTGTTGTGCTGTTGGTTGCGTATATATGTAGGCTTATTATATCCTCTTGCTGAATTTATCCCTTTATCATTATGTAATGACCTTCTTTGCCCTTTTTTTGTTTTTGATTTAAAGTCTGTTTTATATCATGTAAGTACAGCTACTCCTTGCTTTTAGTTTTTGTTTGCATGGAATAACTTTTTTCATTCCTTTACTTTCAGTCTGTATGTGTTTTTCTGGGTAAGGTGAGTTTCTCATAAGCAGCATATAGTTGGATCACGTTTGATAAATCCATTTCATCGACATATATCTTTTAATCCATTTTTGTTCAAGGTTCATATTGATATATGAGGCTTTGTTCTTGTCATAACGTTAGTTGATTTCCAGTTGTTTGTAACTATTTTCTTTTTCTCTTTTTGTCTTTGTGGCTTGCTGAACTTCTTTCAGGTCACTATTTAATTCTTTTTTCTTCCTCCTTTGTGTGATTGTTTTATAAGACCTGTGAGTTTCATATTTTTGAGTTTCATATTTTTCATTTCTTTCTCCCCCATCTTTTTTTTTTAAAAGAAAGGAGCGCAGCCCTCCCCAACATGGAATTGTTGTGTGTCTCCCTCACTCCCTTCTCTTTCATTTATACAACATTGTGTTGATTTATGTTTTCTACGAGTTACAGAAATAATTTCATATTCCACATACCTTGCTGCCACTTGCTTTTATACTCACCTTTATTTCTGAGCTTTATTCGCATCAATATGTTGAGTCCAGCCTCTTCACTCTAACTTCTGTAGAGCAACCCTTGAGGTGGATGTGCCTCCCACCATCCCATCCCCGTGGAGAGGCATGCGAGTTGTGTCTGATTGCTCAATCCCCAGTGGTGCGTTACCAAGTGTAGTGCACGTGTGAGACCCCAGGACACTGGTCTGGCGGGATTCCTTGAGCCTAGGATGCACCTTGACCCTATTGCTAGATGCTGCCAGTTTACTCTCTGTGTTGCACGTCTGCCCTCCCGCCAGCAGTCCCGGAGACCGTTGTTCTCCATACCACGGCTATGCCCTGCACAGGCAGGCATTTAATTCCTGACTTTAGTGAGCCAAGCAGCACTGCACACCTTGTGTGATTTGCCTGTTCATGTTTCTTTGCTAATTCTTCTGTTGGATTTAAAAATTTGTCTCATTGATCCACGAGCTTTATTTTCACATTTTCTAGATAATTGCGTGTTGTCAGTTATGTGCATTGTGACCCCTCACACGTGGGGGTCTGTAAATCATCTTTTGACTTGATTTATGGTGTCTTATTTTATATGCCAGTTATTTAAATTTTCCGTTCTAGTTCATACTTTTGGTAATGTCTAAGAAATCCTTCCTCAGCCAGGTGTGGTGGTGCACACCTGTATTCTCTGTTACCTGGGAGGCTGAGGTGGGAGGATCGCTTGAGCGAAGAGTTTGAGACAAGCCTGGGCAATGTAGTGAGTATTCTTCTAATGATTTTGAAGTTTTTCCTTTTTACCTTTAGTCTGGAATTAATTTTGTGTATGGCATGGGGTAGTCCAATAACTTCATTTGCTTCCAGATGGATAATTAATATAATTTACCAACGAGTCCACCCTTTCTAACTGACATGAGATGCCACTTCTGACATCTCTGAGGCTCCCCTATGTGTGTGGGACTGTTCCGTTGGTCTTTATGCCACTGACCTAAAAGCTTACAGTCTTAATGGCCATAGATTTGTGTGTTATTATCTCCTTTTTCTTCTTGATCTGAGCTTGAGCTGAGCATTTTATATAGCTTTGGTCATTTTCTCTTCTCGACATCCTAGAAAGCAGATGTTGTTGCCTCCAGTCAAGAGATGAAGAGATGGGGTAACTGAAGCTCAAAATGGTTTTCTTCTTTTTCTTTTTTCATATATATATATATGTGAAAAAATATATATATATATAATATATATATATATTTTGCCCAGGTTGGCCTTGAACTCTAGGCTCAGACAGCCCTTCCTCCTCAGCCTCCCGAGTAACTAGCACTACAGGTGTGCACCACGATGCCTGGTTTTCACCAGGCCATTCTTTAGAAGGGGTATTGCTGGTTCTGGAACTTGGGTGTTTCAACTCCAAAGCCCAGACCTCCACCCCACACGGAAGTGAAGAGCTGACTCGGAGGAGAACCTTGAGTGTGTTTCAGTGTCATCGTCCTCTTCTGTCTGTGTTCCCAGGTTGCAGCACTGGGGGGTCGAAACACCCATCCCCCTATTCCTGCAAATACCCGGAAACTGGTCTCTCATCTATATTCAGTCACCTCTTCTGCTTGCTGGGAAGAGGCAGCAGCACAAAGAACAATCCATGCCTTCCAGGAGCTTCTGGAGCCTTCTTGAGGGTCTCTGTAGCATGTACGATCACATGTGGCAACTCTCCTCTTAATGCTGATTTCCTTTCTGAGATTCCACAGTTAAAGGGAAAGATTCAGAGAGGAAAAAGAGAATCCAGAAGAGAAGTAAGAAATTTCGAGCAGAAGAGGACGTCAGCCTGACGCCGGCGGGCCCCTGGACGCCGAGCGCCTTCTCCACGCAGCTGTCGCTGACACCGCTCCTTGCTGGTAGCAGTTCCCAACGGTGTCTTCGCGTCTGGTCGCGTGCGGCTAGAATGTCCCTAAATGGGAAGCTCTCGGTGACCGAGCCGTGCTCCGGACCCCCCTCATTTCATCCTCTCGGCAACTTCGGGAGAGTGAGGGCGACTGTCCCTGCTGCAGAGGGAGGGGGATGGAGGCCCAGAGAGGTTAACCGCATTGCCCGAAATCACGCAGCTAGGTCTGTTTGATTCCAGAGTCCAGGGAAACCTGCAAGAATATTAAGGGTCATAATTTTGTTTGCTAAATATGATGATGCTTTTTACAAACACTTTGCTACAGGTTTTTACAAAAACACGTAGTAAAGGGAGCGCGGAGAGGGAAGCAGTTTTTACGGAGCCTCTGTAGGTGCCACGCACCTCACACATGTTACATGAGTCACTTCTCGTGACAAACCCTGGTCCAAGCCTGTGGCAGGAGAGTCGGTGGTGGTATCATTGTTACCATTTTTTCAGTGAGGGAAAGAAGCTCAGAGAGATTAAACAACTTACCTAAGGCCACACAGCTCAGTGGCAGAACAGGGATTTGATTCTTTTGCTTTTAAAGAGCTGTCATCATTCATAAACTGGGTTTTCTACATGTCGGTAAATAATAAATAGATATTTATTATATCCATATGTTTTGATGTTGGAAAGCTCAGATTACATTTGGGTAAAATTATGGGACTTCGTTTTTTCAAAATAGGGTAGTACGAAGGCAAAAACCTCTTTTTTTTTTTTCTTTTTAAAGAAAATTTCAAAGCTTTTTGGTTTTCTTGGCCATCAGGTCGAATGTGCACCCTCTACTGGTTGTTCTGAGGTGCAACATGTCGAGGGTAAACCCCCGTAAAGTCAGAGCTTCCAGTGTACTTCCATAGTCGTCATTCTCACACGCTCTTGGGTTGGTGTCTATACATTCTGAGGAAATACTATTGACTTTTTGGTTTGTACTTTTTTTCCTTGAGACTGGGTGTTGTTCTGTTACCTGGGCTGCAGTGCAGTGGCGTCATCACAGCTCACTGCAGCCTCAAACTCCTGGGCTCAAGCAATCCTCCTGCCTCAGCCTTCCGAGTAGCTGGGACTACAGGCATGCACCACCATGCCCAGCTAATTTTTCTATTTTTTTGTAGAGATGGGGTCTCACTATTGCTCAGGCTGGGTTTGCACTTTTAAATGATTTTTTTGAAAATTCAGCCATCACCTAACGTTAGTCCTTTCTGATCACCTTAGCATCAGGGTCTCTTCTTGAGAAGCTGCCATGCCAGCGAGCAGAGTTCCAGATGTTGCTATCCTGTGGTCTGGGAGGATAAGGCCCCCAGCATAGCTGCTGCCGCTGTGGCTTTGAACAGAAGCATCTGGTAGATGCTTCCCTCACCCTCAATCCCAAAGAGGAATCCATGATCCTCTGGTGCGGAAGCTCCTTGCCACTCACCCCACTTTGCATCGGGCTGATTTTGTTCCTTAATTTTGCCGTGATAGGAAGAAGCTTCCTCTGTCTCGGCCCTGCCTGGCATGGCTGTTTCTAACAAGGCGAAGCCAGGACATGTCCGAGACTCCCCTCTCTTTAACCTGTACTGTCACGGCCCTGCAGTGTGGCACTTAACATACAAGGACTTTGGTGACCAACAGACTTTGAATCCTGCCACTTACCAGCAGGTCACCTGCTTTCTCTGAGTCTCAGTGTCCTTGTCTGTAAAATGAGGGTGAAAATTCCTACCTCTGAGTGCTGTGTGAAGAATCACAGGAGGTAATGGTGTAAACTGCTTAACACAAGCCTTGTTTGCAGAGGGACTCGGGTTGCTGGTGTGGAGGTGGCAGCTGCTTCTCTAGGATGTTTGGTTGGACTGTTGCAGGGCACTAGGCCTTCAGCAAGGGAAACTGAGATAAATCAGCTCACTTATACTGATGACACAGTTTAGGGTCATAAACTGACAATGGCCTTAGCTCAGGAAGCCAATTGTGTGTCTGTTTTTGCTATAAAATAATAGCATAATATTATTCTAAAACCAGCATAATTATTTATGGTTATAATCACATTCAATTTCACATTGAGCTATAAATTTTGTGTACCTTAGTAGTAAATATTGGTTGTCCAATAACCCAGTAAGATTCTAGAAAGATTTTGTGTTTGGCAGTGGACTCTTATTTTAAAGGGAGACAGGCTGGGTGTGGTGGCACGTGCCTGTAGTCCCAGGTACTGAGGAGGCTGAGGCAGGAGGATGGCTTGAGCTTAGGAGTTGGAGGTTGCAGTGAGCTATGATCACGCCACTGTACTCTACCCGGGCGACAGAGACCCTGTCTCAAAAAAAGAGATAGTATTGCATAGCAAAGGGGCCACACTTAGCCAAGCAGAACTGGTTTGGATACTGATTCCACAACTTATTAGCCAAGAGAGCTTGGACAATTACTTAACATCTCTGGGCCTCAATCTCCCCATCTGTAAAGTAGCGATGACAATAACCACGTGAGGTTGTTCTAAGGATTAAATGACATTACTGCGTGTTCAGGACTGGCTGTCATAGGAGCACAGACGTCCCCCTCTCATGGTTTCCCTTACTCTAGAATGGGGTTCTCAATTCACAGAAGCTGTGTCCCCCAGGGGACATTTGGCAGTGTGCAGAGGCACTTTTGGCCATCATTACTGGAAGTGGTGACTGCTAAACATCCCCCAGTGCACAGGACGGTCCCCTCGACCAAGAATGATCTGCTCCAACGTGTCTGGAGTACAGTGGCCAGGAGACCTGGCCCTGGAATTGTGGTTGGAACCTCCCTGACCCTGATGATTTGAGCACTTTTGTTGCACTGGGGGTATCTTGTACCTCGGGCAGTCTTTTGTATGGAAAGGCTTACAAAGTCACAGAACACAAATCATGGCAAGCTGTAGCCTTCGCAAACCCGCTTTATTGAAGAGAATCCCCGGGAGCCATGCGGGCTGCCCGCAAGAGACGCACATGGCCTCTGTGCACACCTGGCCTGTGACCTGCTGTAGACATGGCGGTCCTTTCTGCGTGTGGGAATCTCGGCTTTCCTGTGCCCTGGCAATACATTTGCAAGCAATTCGAAAGGAGTAGACTGGTCTTTTCCAGCACATTCTATGCACCAGGCAGTGTCCCTGGCACCTTCACATACATAATCTCTCTTAATCTTCTTAACCCTAAGAAAGGGGTGTCCATCCCCACGTTGCAGATGACAAAGTTGAACCTCCTAGACACTCTATCCATGACAAAGAGTCAGGTCTGGGATTCAAACCCAGGTCAATCCCACCTTCAAGACTTGACCTTTTTTGTGGAGGTGGGGTGCTACCCCAGTGTGTCCCTGTTGAAACATGTGGACCCTCTTTATTAAAAAAGCATTCTCACACCTGGCCGTGTGCCCTATGGGGGCTTAGTCCACCCACCTTTTTCTCTAGACACACCATTGCAAAGCCGTCCCCGTGGAAGGCATGCTCCGATGTGCGAGTCATGTTCTACATCCGTGTCTATGCTTTTCTCATCGGACCACCACGGTAAGAGTGACACCACTAGGCACCAAATGCACACACTGGCGCTATTCGCTCTTGATGGTGCTCTGCCAAAAAGAGCTGCCTAGCACGGCTCTGTCCATCGACGCTTCCTGCAGTGGTGGCGAGGCTGTCCGCGTGTCTCGCACAGGCGCCCATGGCCACACGGGGCCACAGAACATTTGTAATGTGGCTAGTGTTGGGAAGGAGCTGAATTTTAAATTGCATTGATTAGTTTAATAAACTTTATCATTATAACATAATAAAATAATAAATTTTATTTAATTAGTTTAAATTCATGTAGCCCTATATGGCCAGTAGCTACTGTGTGGATAGCACAGCTCTAGAATGTCGGTTCTAGAATCACCTGTGGAGCTTTTAAACCTCCTAATGTGGTGGCCACACCACAGACCTATGAAGTCAGATTGTCTCATTGTACCCTAGGTGACTCAGGAAATGCTTATATTCTTAACAGATTATTAAGATTAAATCATAAAAATTCAATTCTTTTAGAGAATTTATGGGACTTCAGTTTGAGAAACTGGCATACAGCATGCTGCCTATGGGTGTTCCCAGATTTTTTTTTTCCAATCTTCCCTTTTCAGCTGTGATTTTATCATCAGCTCTTCTCCAGCTGCTTGGTCCCTCTGTGCTCCTCTTGGGGCTGTCACAAGTGAAGGTCTAATGCTGTGTGCATTTCCCCCCAGAGCAAACGTTCCCCCCAGGAGAGCAAACTGTCGTGAGTTGCAGCAGCAAGAAGTCTGGCAATGTCTTAGATTGCCTTTTGACATTAAAGACAAACGTTCCTATCTGGTTTTGTTGGAGCACATCCTCCAGTAGCTTATTCAGAAAAGGTCAATGGGAGATTTGTTTTGAGATACTTAATTTCTTCCTTCTTCCCTCTCCTGGTTGGATCCCCGTCTCCTGGATTCGGCATTTTCCTCTTCCTTCGTTTGCTCTCTGGTTTTGTTGGAGCATATCCTCCAGTAGCTTATGCAGAAAAGGTCAATGGGAGATTTGTTTTGAGATATTTAATTTCTTCCTAAGTATTTTATGTTTTTTATGCTATTGTAATTGGTGGTTTAAAAATTGTATTTTTAAACTGTTCATGGCTAGTAAGTAGAAATGCAATAGATTTTACCTTGATGATACTCTTCTTCAACCTATCAAATACATTTCTTTCATATGTCTGATCATCCTCACACCTCAGGCCTTGGTGCATCTGATTTTACTAGTAGTAGCTTTTTCCTTCGGTGTTTTGATTTTTACTGTGATCTCATGTTCAATGGAACTTTCTTGGTGGGAATTCTTTCAGGCCTAGATTGAAAGTGGATTTCTCCAGAGACATTTTGTACTCTCTCCCAGGTCCCTGGGAGCACTGCCAATCAGGGATTATTTTAAAATAAATTATCAGCTCCAGTGTAAAATTAGGTAGTATACTTGGAGTATGAATTCAGACCAGAGTTGTGTAAGCCAAACCTGTATTTATAAAATTTAGCACCATAGTTACAACATGCACATTTCCCCATTTTCTGCCTCAGCAAAGCTTGGATGTCTCATCTGGTTTTCATGCCCTCTTCCATCCCTGAACTCCCTGGGGCTCTCTTCTCCCCCTGGCTGCTGCTCTCAACATCGATACTTATTGCTATGCTAAAGAGGGGCTTGAGCCAACCCTCCAGACCTATGTCTGGAAAATAGGATTCCCTTTTCTAAAAACCACTTCTCTCCACCTTTTCTGTGACCAGCGTTAGGACAGGAACTAGAAACACGGAGCGAAAAAAGACACATGGCCTGTCTTCATGGCACTCACAGTTTGGGAGGAAAAAGCTTAACAACTGATACTTACTGAGCCCTCGTTTTATGCCAGCACCATCTTGGTGCCTTCTCGTACGTGACGTCCTGTACTCCTGGTAATGACCTTGCATGACAGGCTCTCTCATGGATAGTTCACGGTTGAGGAAACTTGGGCTCCAGGGCGTGCAGGCGGAGAGCGTGGCGCTGGGAGCCTCCCTTCCCCGGAGGCAAAGTGACCGCCATCGCAGCTGGGTCACCCGCTGTGGCATGGTCTCTCCTAGAGGCTGTGCCTGCCCATGTACTGCAAGTACCAGTTCCATAGGACTCCAGTGCACAAGACTGAGGGGGAGCCCCACACACCCCACATTCATTTCCAAGACATCAACATCATCTTCCTGGGGGCGATGCACCCTGGCAACCTGAGGGAGTACCTGGAGGGCCCACCCATGCTGGTAGAAGTTCACGACCGGGATCACAAGTCGGAGGAGTATTCTCGGAAGCCCACGCTGTTTGGGGAGGACCCCCTGGATTCATACCTCAACTTCCAAAGCCTCATCTCTCCCAAAGACACAGAGAACAACCCCTTTGGATCCCAGAACAAGATATGGGAACTTTACGGGATAGCCTTGGTCAGTTTTGCTTACCTCCTTCTCGGCCACAAGTACTTGAACCTGGTCGTCCCCATCCACAGCTACAAGCTCAAGCTCACACACAGCAGCGGGGATGGCAGGAGCAGGAAGGTTGCAGGGTTTTGGGTCCCCACGGATGGCGTCCAGCATGGCCAGATGCCCACAGGCAACTACATAGAGGCTCACTCCCTGCTCAAGCTGTGAGTGGATATCGGGGTGCCACTGAGGGCCACTGCCACCGATCTACACCCCGGGGCACCCAGTTTGGCTGCATCATCTTCATATTCGACTTCAAGAAGCTCATCCTCCTACACAGCCTGCTGCTGGACGTCACCATGATCAACACCAAGGCCCTCGATCTGGACTCCTACTCCGCCAGGAACATCCAGCAGATCCTGTCAGCCTTCAAGATGCTGGTGAAGATCCAGGAACAGCCACACCTGAACATGCTCACCAGCTTCCACCTCCTGGAAGGCAAGATCCACCTCTTCATTCTGGAAGGCTTGGTTGACCAAGCCTTGCGGCAGCTGTGGCAGAACCACCAAAACCAGTAGGTGGTTTGTTTTGCATTTCAAGTAAAAGCGATGACATTTTTGGAGCGAGCTTTCAAAGACCAGCCCAGGTTCAGTGTCCTCATCTGGGAGAGGGAGAAGTTGATTCTGTTCCTCTTGGGGTTCATTGTAAGGTATTTGCCAGGGCTCAGTAATTGGACTTGAACAGGAAGAATCGATTGCTTTTGAAGTGAGGAATTTAGGGGTATACAGAACAGAGTGGTTCAGGAAAGTGGTTCCTGCCTTCAGACGTCTGAGCCAAGCACTACCTCGGCTAACTGGGATTTTGGCTCAGCCCAAGGAAGGTTATTTTGAAGGTGGAGGCACTGCCTAGGCTGTTGCCCTTCCCCGAATGTCTTCAGGGACACCTGGATAGCCACACAGTGGGAACATCGTAGGGGCAGTTAGAGTGTCCAGTTCTGGGCTGAAGTATGGTCCTTTCATTCTTTGGTTTTGGTGACATGATAATTCTCTTTCCTTTTCACAATCCACAAGTATTCTAGTTTGGGTAAATAGTATCTCCCTCCTTTAGTCTGGAGGCCGCATCTGTCCTCAAAGGGTCAGGTGCCCCAGGACCCACATGCTGACAGCTGGGAGTCCAGAGGTTGAGTCTGTCCACCCAGGAGGGGACTGCAGCTCTCTGGGAACTTGTCTTGATGTCCTGACAGCCAAGAGGCACCAGAAGACGCTGGCCTCATGCCCAGAACTGAAAACATGATCACACAAAAACTTGTACACGAATGTTCATAGCAGCATTATGTATAATTGTCAAAAACTAGTGACTCAAATGTCCATCCACTGATTTAAAAAATGTGATATATCCATATACCACAGCCATGAAAAGAAATGAAGTACTGATACATATACCTAACCATGGATGAACCAGGGGAACATTATGTTAAGTAAAAGAGCCAGTCACAAAAGGCTACATAATGTAGGATTTGATTTACATGAAATGTCCACATAGAGATAGAAGTAGATCAGTGGTTGCCCAGGACAACCACTCAGGAGGGGCAAGAGAGAAGCGGGGAGTCATTGCTGATGGGTACACAGTTTCTATTAGAGGTGATGAAAATGTTCTAGTAGTGTTTTTTGGGGGGGGACGGAGACAGAGTCTCACTCTGTTGCCTGGGTTAGAGTGCCATGGCGTCAGCCTAGCTCACAGCAACCTCAAACTCCTGGGCTCAAGCGATCCTCCTGCCTCAGCCTCCGAGGTAGCTGGGACTACAGGCATGCGCCACTGTGCCTGGCTAATTTTTTCTATTTTTAGTTGTTTGGCTAATTTCTATTTATAGTAAACATGGGGGGCTCACTCATGCTCAGGCTGGTCTCGAACTCCTGAAGTCAAGCAATCCTTCCGCCTCAGCCTCCCAGAGTGCTAGGATTACAGGCGTGAGCCACCGAGCCCAGCCTAGAAGTAGATAGTGTTTTTAGTTGCACAACATTGTGAATATACCAAAACTATCCAATTGTGCGCTTTAAAAGGTTGACTTTTATGTATGAGTAAAGACAAGAATTTGGCCTTGCCCAACAAAGTTCTGGGTTTTGGCCTTGGCTTCTGGGAGGTGATCTATGTCACACCCAACAGCAGTGTCTTTGTTTAGAGTGAGGACTGGCCACACCTGACGGTCAGGGGATAAAGGTTAGTGGTGCCAGAAAGACCAACAACGTAATTTAGCGTGGGGGCTTTGGGTCGCGCAGAATCAGTTGATGTGCAGACTGAGTTCAACCACGTAGGCAACCAACCACCCACCCACCCACGCCTGCATCGGGGAGCCCCAGTAAAAGCTCTGAACACCAAGGCTAAGGGGAGCTTTCTGGTGGGCAATACTCTTGCATGTTGTCAGCCATCAATGCCATTAGGGTAATGCATCCTGACTCCATGTATAAAGCTTTGTGTTTGGAACCATCATAGACTCTGCCCTGTGTGTTTCTTCCCTTGGCTGATTTTAATCCATATTCTTTCCCTGTAGTAAAGCGTAACTGTGAGTATAACAGCTTTGGTTGAACTCTGTGAGCCCTTCTAGTGTGATATCAAACCTGAGGTTTGTCTTGGGAACCTCCTGAACTCAGTTGGTGTGAGAAGTCAGGGTGGTCCTGGGAACTGTGGCCTCAAACTTTGCAGTTTGGCTAACTCTGGGCATGCAGTATGTGAATTATAGCTCAATTTTTTTTCCAGTGGCAGAAATAATATGAAACATGTTCACTGAACAGTTTAGGCTAGGAATAAAAAAATCATTATGAAAAAATTCATATGCTTGGAATGTAATAAACGTAACTCCAAATAACTTGTGGGTCAAAAAGAAATTGTAATAGAAATTAGACATTTTTCAAGTGAAGAATAATATATCAAAATTTGTGGGGATAATATTAAAACAGTACTTACAGGAAAATTTATAGCCTTAAGTGCTAACGTTGGAAATGGAAAAAGGCTGAAAATTAATGAAACATAACTATAGATGTTACAGACATTGATATAAGTGTTTCAAAGTGTGCCAATAAATTAAAAAATGTATAAGGAATTCAAAAAAAATACCAAAAATATGTTCAGATAAGGTAGTTTAATGAAGTTTATGGATATAAAAATTACTATAAAATCTACTAAATTTCTGAATGCCATCTATATATAAAAACTAATTTTAAAAAAATGGGTGCACACTTAAAGTATGAAAATATGAAGTTCATAGGAATTGATTTGACAGAAAGATGTGAAAGACCTCCGTGATGAATATTCTAGAACTCTGAGAAACAGTAAAGAGGACCTAACTAAGTGGCGAGACAGTCCATGTTCATGGATTGGAAGAGTCAAAATTGTCAAGGGTCAGTTATCCCCACATTGGAACCATAGATTCATTGCAATCCCCATTTTAAAATCCCAACATTTTTAAAAGTATGGAACTTGAAAAGCTGACTTAAAAATGTATGTCCACATTCAGAGGTCTGAAAAAGATGCTCCTGAATAAGAACAAGATGGAGGAAGTGTCTACTAGATAGCAAGACTCATTATAAAACTACAGTAATGAAGAGAGTGTGGTACTCATTTAAGACAGACAAGCAGACCCATGGAACATAGCAGGGAATCCAGAAACAGGCTTGGACGTGAGTGGTCACCTGACAGATGACATGTGATATTGGAAAATCAGTGGGGAGTGAATATACTAAAAACCTCTGAATTGTACACTTGAAAGGGTGAATTTTACACAGTGGGATATCACTTCATACTCACCAGGATGGGTAGAATCAAAAAGTGAGATAACGACAAGCATTGGTAAGGATGCAGAGAAACCAGAACCCTCCTTCAACGCTGGAAGGAATGTAGGGGCAGCCACTTTGGAAAAAAGTCTGGTGGTTCCTTAAATGATTAAACATAGAGTTACCATATGACCCAGAAACACCACTCCTAGGTCTGTGCCTAAGAAAAATGAAAACATATATCCACAATAAACTTGTCCATGAATGTTTATAACAGCATTATTCCTAATAGCCAAAAGGTGGAAACAACCAAAATGTCTATTAAGTGATGGATGGAAAAACAGAATACGGTATAGACATACATTGGAATATTATCTGGACATAAAAAGGAATGAAATACTGATACATGGCACACTATGAATGAACCTTAAAAACATGCTAAGTGGGCCGGGCGCGGTGGCTCATGCCTGTAATCCTAGTACTCTGGGAGGCCAAGGCGGGCGGATTGTTTGACCTCAGTAGTTCGAGACCAGCCTGAGCAAGAGTGAGACCCCGCCTCTACTAAAATTAGAAAGAAATTAATCGGCCAACTAAAAATATATAGAAAAAATTAGCCGGGCATGGTGGCACATGCCTGTAGTCCCGGCTACTCAGGAGGCTGAAGCAGGAGGATCACTTGAGCCCAGGAGTTTGAGGTTGCTGTGAGCTAGGCTGATGCCATGGCACTCTAGCCCGGGCGACAGAATGAGACTCTGTCTCAAAAAAACAAAACAAAAAAATGCTAAGTGGAAGAAGCCAGTCACCAAAAAAACACATATTAAATGATTCATTTATATGAAATGTCCAGAGCAGGCAAATCCAGAGAGACAGAAAGAAGATTAGTAGATACTTACAGTGCTGGGTCAGGGTTTGGGAGTGGAGGGGATGATGTCTAAGGTGTACAGGGTTTCTTTTTGAGATGATGAAATATTCTAAAATTGGTGTTGGTGGTAATAGTTGCACTAAATTGACTAAAAACTATTGAGTTATACTTTAAATGGGTAAATTGTATGGTGTGTGAATTTATCTCAATTTCAAAATACTTCTACTGAACCATGACAGCAAAAAATTGGTGGAGAAAAGGGTAAACTTTTCAGTAAATGGTGCTGGGGTAATTGTTTTTCCATAGGAAAAAAGGAAAATGAATTCCTACCTCAAGCCATTCATAAAAATCAACTCCAGCTGGGTTTAAAAACCTATGTACTTTTTTTAACATTTTAGTTTGAAATATTTATAGATTGACAGGTTAAAAAAGTATGACAGAGAAGTCCCATGTACCCTTCAGCCATCTTCCCCCAGTGGTTATATTTTACATGATGATAGTACAACATCTAAACCAGAAAATTTTCATTGGTACAATGTGTGTTTTCAATGCCAGTTTATCACATGGACATACATGTAACCACCACTGCAATTAAGACATTGCAGAACTAATATATTTCCACAAAGATCTCCCTCATGCTATACCCCCACCCTCCTTAACCACCCTTAACCCTGGCAACCACTACTGTATCCAGAAATAAAATTGATTTTTGTTTATTGATCTCATATCCTGCAGCCTTGGTTCACTTATTGGTTTGAAGAGTTTTTGCGTGTTTTCATTTGATAGATTCCTTGGGATTTTCTATTATTATACATGGACCATGATGTGATCTGCAAATACAGATAATGAAATTTCTTCCTTTCCAATCTTTATGCCTTTGTTTCCTTGTCAATGGTGGCCAGGACATGCAATACTATTTTACATAAGGATGATGAGAGCAGATATCTTGTTTTCTAATTTTGGGCAGAAGGCATTAAGTCTTTCCCTTCTACACACGATGTTAGGTGTAGGGTTTTTATAGATGTCCTTTACCAGTTTGAGGAAGTTCCACTCTGTTCCTAATTTGAGGGTTTCCTAATTTGTCAGCTCACATAATTTATGAAAATCAATTCTAAGTAGACTAAAACCATATTTTTTGACTTTGAAATAATTATAGATTCACAGTAAGTTGCAAAAACAATACAGAGAGGTTCCACATACCCATCACCCAGCTCCCCCCACAATAGTGACATCTTACGTGACTATAGTGCTTCACTAATTGACACAGTTCAACTAACTAGACTACAATTAACTGATCTTAGTTTTTGAAAAGCAAAATTACAAAGTTTTAGATGAAAATATAGAACATATTCACGACCTCGGAGAAAGATTTCTTGAATAAGCAGAAGTACAAAGAACAAGGGAAAAGAATGACGCACTGGGCTATGTTAAAGTTAATAACTTCGGTTCATCAAAAGACACTGTCAAAGTCAAATAAAATACAGAGACAAATCTTTAAATCGTTTAGCTGAGAAGGAAGAATAGCAATTCGGGGTATATACACAGACTGGGTGGTGATCAGAATGTCCAAAGGACAAAGAGACGTTTGGAGGTTTTATAAAAAGGAGAAATGTGAAGTGTTGTTTCGAAAGACAGTTCATTGGCACTAGTAAAGTTTTGGGGAGCTGGCAAGGTCTGGTTGGTGAGTGAGGGCAGTGGGTAAAATGAGGCTTAGAGTTGCAGGAGGTTGTTCAGTAGCGACTGGATGAAATGGGGCTCAGGTTATGGCGGGCTGTGATGGCAGCCAGGCTGGCTGAGAGTTAAGTGCTTGGAGCAACCATGTGCTTTTTCAGCCTGGCCTCTCGATTCTGTTTTACTTGGGGTTGACAAGAATGACCCAATTTGTACAGTCAACTTTCACAACACCATAACAATTGTGAAAAGACAAGCCGCAAACAGAAAAAAGTTATATACAATGCGTGGAACTGACAGCGTTAGTATCCTACATATATAAAACATCCTGCAATCAAGAAGAACACAACAAAAACACCGAAAAGACTTGCACTTCACGGATTAGGATCTGCCAGTGACCAAATACAGATTCCTGAACTGGGTATGAAGGTGTGCGTAGACTACACCAGGTTCCGCAAGGTGTAGCAGGGCAGGGTGCATTCAGAAACTCTGCCAGGTTGGCAGTGCCAGGCTGCAAAAGTGTGAGTGCCAGGGCAAGGGACTGGGGGGACGGTGACGGGTTGGATGGGAGCAAAGGGGGGGCAGGGAGGGGGTGGTGGGCCATGAGCCAGATCAGGCTGCTTTCAGCATGTTCATTGCCAGCTCCCTGTCAAGGGCCCAGGTTTTGGAAAGATACTGTCTCCCAGATGGCATTTATTGTGGGAACATTCCTTTTGTTTGTTTTTAAACAACAAAATAAACGCAAGCTCTGCGGGACAGCAGAACCCCCGGGTGGTCCAGGAAGCCGCAGCGCAGCATTAAGGCTCTTGCCCTTGGCCTTCCCTTGCAGAACCCCGGAGGCAGATCAAGGGAAATACAAGGTGCTCTACGACTCGCAGCTGCTGTTCCGCCACCACTTCTACGTGGACCTGGAGACCGTCCTGTACCACGTGCACCTGTTCCAGCCCGTGGCGCAGCTGGTGCGGGACACGGCACTCCACGTGCACAAGGCCATGCCCAGGAGGGCCTTCCAGGCGCTGGCCAGGTGGGGACACCCCCGTCCCCAGCAGGGCTCGGGGAGGGGAGTCACTGCTGACCCCGCCGGGGAGGGCAGTTCCTAGCACTCTGCAGGCCCAGGGAAGCCTCAGGAAGAGTGGGGAGGAACAGCCAGCAGGTGTTCCTTGCCGGGTGTCATGGGGCCAGAGGTGCCAGCCCTGTGCATGTCATTGAAAACCCGGCCGCGACTCTGGCCCTGAGCTGCTGCTGTAGGTTAATAACGGACGAGGAAGAGGCCGGAGACGGAGAATGGGGAAGGGCTGAGAAGGGCTGGGAAGGCCTCTCATCCCCCAGTGCTGCCCCCAAGACCGGGCAACCCCACGCCAGCCTGGCGGGTGTCCCAAACCAGCAGCGGTTGGGGGAGCATTGCAGCCTTTGGGAGGAGGCCGGGCCTGGTGGTGGCTGGGACTTCACAAAGGGCTCTCTGCATCCTAGGTTCCCAGCTCCATCCATTGTGGCTTTATTCTTATCTACAGGCCAGGTGGCAGGCGACGGGCACTCAGCCAGTGACAGGCAGGGACCTCACGCCAGACTCCAGAAGCCCTTGAGACCGTGTAGCAAACCACAGTCTGGTGCCTGTGTGGCCCCGACACCCCCACACGCTGGGCCCAGATAAATAGCACCAAGGGGGTGTCCACCATGCTGGGGGAGGTGGGACGGCCACGCAGTCCTGGAGCTTTGCTGAGAAATGAGGCTTTGTGTGCATCGTCCTCCTGGTGCTCTGAGATCCAGCCCCGACGGCAGCTTGCTGGGGCTGCCTCCTGGCGGGTGCAGCTGATGTGAGGGCTGAATAAGGCCACAGCTACAGAACAGGAGTCCAAGCAGCATGTGGGTAGCCTTGAACTTCCAGAGGCTGGGAGGAAGCGAGGGCAGAAGGCATCTGCTGTGAGTCCAGGTCATCAGACTGGCATCTGCACTCTTTGATTAACTCCAAGCTCTGTGACCTGGGGCCAGCTAATCGGCCTTGGAGTTTTCATTTCCTACTGTAAAATCGGGATGATCGTACGTGTCCCACAAGGCAGGGGAGGCTCACTGGGGTGGCGGTTCTTCCAGGATCTACGAAATCTGCCGAAACAGCAGCAACCTCAGGGAGGTGATCGTGAGAGACCTGCTGCCTTCGTCTGCCATGATCAAAGACTTGAGCCGGGAGTTCGGGATGCCCCTTTCGCAAGAAGAACTCGCAGAAGACGAGACTGTTGGCTTTGCCACTGCAGCCGGCCCCCAGTCTCGAAGCCTTCCGAAGTCACAATTCCGCCCTCACTTTGGAGATCTCTGCTCACCAGGAGACGTAGCTGCTCTGAGGAGCTACGCTGGTATTAAATCCTGGTTTTAATGTAAATAATAATGTTGATAAATAAATAACAAATAGTAACGTTGAGCACCTTTTCATTACTGGCCATTTGGGTCTCCTTTTGTGAAGTGCCTGTTCATGTTTATATGTATCTTTTCTCCATTTAAAATACACTCAGTTTTAGGTTTTTTTACCCATTAGTAGTGTATCATTCAATGATACACTATCATTCAAATGACTTGTCAGATGTATCTTTCCCCAGCCTGTGACTTACCTTTTAAATGTTTTACTGTTGTATTTTGATGAGAAAAGCTTAGCGAGTATAATTCATTTTTCTCTGAGTAGAGTTTTTGGATATTTTTCCTGGGTTTAGAGTTCTAACTTGGCAGTTATTTTCTAACACGTTGAAAATGTCACTCTATTGTCACTCGACTTCCATTGTTTCTGTTGGTCAGCTGTCTGTCTTAGTCTTGCTCTTTTGAAGATCACGTGGCTTTCTCTGCTTGCTTAAAATTTTCCCTTCTCTTTGGTTTTCAGCAGTTTTACTAGGATGTTCCTAAGTGTGTTTTCCTTTATAATTATCCTGCTGTGGGTTTGTAGAACTTGTTGGGGGGATGCAAGGCCTTCTCAGCCCTGAGTCCTTTCCTTGTTGAATCTGCAGCTTGATGTTTTCGTTAAGTTTTAAAAGTTCTAGGAGAGTATTTCTCCTCAGATATAACTTCTATTCATGTCCCCTCCCTCTCCTCCTGGGACTCCAGTGACATATTAGATAGTTTCACCATGACCTGTATCTTCTATTACTTACATATCTCATACTTGCTATTTTCCAGCCTTTTTTTTTTTTTTTGTCCTTCAATCTGGATATTTTCAACAAATCTTATCTTCTGACTTACTAATCTTATCCTCTGCTGTGTGTCCAAGCTGTGATTAAACTCACCCAGTGAATCGTAATTGTAATGACTTGTTTTTAATTCAAACATTTCCATTCATTTTCTCTATAGCTTCCAGCCGTCTGCAATGTCTGGATTACCTTGGGTCTGTTTCTATTGTCTGCCTTTTCTCTTGGTTATCATTTGGTCCTGTTTCCTAGCATTTTTGTTTTTATTAAATGGTGAACACCGGGCATGAAAAACTGTAGAGGTTTGTGGTATCTTACTCCAGAGAGGATCTAGTAGGCACCTACAGGACAAACAAACCCCTTTAACCCAGTCCAGGCTTGTTTCTGGCTTGCACTTACTCCTAAAGCATGGCCCTTCTGAAAAATTGAAAAGCCTAGAGCTACAGGGGCCCTTGATCATTGGCACACTCTGAAATCCAATTTTTGTTTTCCTAGTACTGTGACACTTTCTAAAATTATCTGCTTACCTTTTGTACTTCTCAGCTGCTTTTACTGTTTGAGTTCTTATCTGCCTTGTGCATGGGCAACGTGGTAGTCATTAAACTACGGAGAGAAGACCTGGGGTGGGCGTTGGGGGAATGGACTCAGATTCTCTCCTTCTCTCCAGATTCTTGTCCTCTCACATCCTGGCTGCCCTCACTGGTCTCCAGTGATGTCAGACGGATATCTATTTCTGCTTGCAATCCTGTAAGTTGTTGCTTCATATATTTTGAGACTATATTGCTGGCTTCACATATGTTCACAATAATTTTATCTTCTTGCTTTGTTGTTCTCCATATACAATACCCTTTTTGCTCCTTTTGATAGATCTTTAACTTGAATTGTTTCATCAGATATTAAGAATGCCACTCCTGCTTATTTTTTGTTTTCTGGTGCATTTTTGCCTAGTGTATATGCTCTGACCCTTTCGTTTCACACCTATGTCTTCTTGTCTAAAGAAGTTTTGTGGACAGCATATTATTAGCTTTCAAAAAAATCCAATTTGAGATTCTTTCACCAGCAAGCTTAACACATTCACTGTGATTGTTAGATTAGGCATTTTCTGCCATCTAATTTATCTTTAAACCCTCCCTGTGTTCTCTGGATAAAGTTTTCTTCCTCTGATTTAAAGATAACAGATTCTATTGTCATCTCAAAGGTGGTTATCCTGAAGGCCATATTCATTTTTATATATTCCCATTGAATTGTTAAACTCACAACTCTGCCGTTTCCTGGCTCTTTTTAGATATTGGACACCATTGCTTGCTAACTTTGTCTGAATCCTCCCACATTTTCCTCCTCCATGTTGAATTTTCTTTCAAAAGCATTTTTAAAGGAGGGTTTTGTGTAAAACTTAAGGCCTTGTAAACCTAAGTGTATGCCCTCACAATTAAAAGGACAGTTTGCCTGGATACGAAATCCTGTGTTCAAGTTAACCTTGTTGCTGTTGTGGAATCTGATCTCAAAGTGAGACTTTTTACAGATGGCCTGCTCTTTTTCCCTGGCAGTTTTGAGAATTTTATCTTTGTTGTCTTAAATTTCACTAGTAATAGTGTATCCAGGCTTGGAATTTTCTTTGTCTATTCTGACTTTCATTTGGTCTTCAAATTTTCCTATTCTCGCGTTCCCCCTCCTTTTGGGACTTCTGTTAACTCAGATGTTGCTATTTCTGTTTCCATCGTCTTTACTTGGGCTGTCTCTCTATCCAGGGCTGCTTTCTGGGAGCATATGTAGGGCTTATTTTTTCAGTTCATTAATTTATTCTACAGCTGTATCATTTAGGCAGTATATCTCCTTCACTTGTGTTCTTTATTTAAACTACTTTCATACCCAATAGCTTTTCTTTAGTTTTACTTCTGGTTCATATCTTAAAATTTTTTTGTTTTTGAGACAAGAGTCTCACTCTGTCACCCAGACTGGAGTGCCACAGCATCAGCTTAGCTCACAGCAACCTCCAACTCCTGGGCTCAAGTGATCCTCCTGCCTGAGCCTCCCAAGTAGCAGGGACTACACACACTCACCGCCATGCCCAGCTAATTTTTTCTACAAATATTTTTAGTTGTCCAGCTAATTTCTTTCTATTTGTTTTTTAGTAGAGATGGGGTCTCACTCTTGCTCAGGCTGGTCTCGAACTCCTGACCTCGAGTGATCCTCCTGCCTCAGCCTCCTGAGTAGCTGGGACTACAGGGCATGCACCACCATGCCCGGCTAATTTTTTCTGTATATTTTTAGTTGTCCAGCTAATTTCTTTGTATTTTTAGTAGAGACGGGGTCTTGCTCTTGTTCAGGCTGGTCTTGAACTCCTGTGCTCAAACAATCTGCCTGCCTTGGCCTCCTAGAGTGCTAGGATTACAGTCATGAGCCACTGTGCCCGGCCCATATCTATCTTTTAAGAATGATTATTACATTTCCCTGAAATTCTTGGCCCATCTCTTCCAATAATTTGGCTTCAGTTGTTCAGTTTGCAGTCTGTCCTTTTATACTGAATGTTCTCAGGCATCTAGTTACTTTAGCTGTGAGCCCGAATTCTCCTGTATCTGCCAGGCCCTTGGCAGAGAATCTCAGACTCCCAGAACAACCACGGACCACTGCTTTCCCTCCACCACGTAGCTCAGGTCAGGATTTCAACTGCCAACTGTAAGGAAGAAGATGCATGGACGGAAGAGTTTGTCTCCCTAGGTTGTTATCCACCAATTCTAGGATTTGGAAGAAGCAGAGGACGTTTACTTCTAGGAATGGCTGGCTGAGTGATTCAGATGAACCTTCCACTAAGGACAACTAGAAAAAATGGACAAATTATGAAATATCCTGGTTGAAGTTCCATGTGGGCCTTCACAGGACGCTAGCTCCACATGGCATCTCTAGTGCAGTCTTTTTTTTTTTTTTTTTTTTTTTGAGACAGAGTCTCACTCTGTTGCCTGGAGTAGAGTGCCATGGCATCAGCCTAGCTCACAGCAACCTCAAGCTCCTGGGCTAGAGCAATCCTACTGCCTCAGCTTCCCGAGTAGCTGGGACTACAGGCATGCACCACCATGCCCGGCTAATTTTTTCTATATAGATTTTTAGTTGTCCAAATAATTTCTTTCTATTTTTAGTAGAGATGGGGTCTCGCTCTTGCTCAGGCTGGTCTCGAACTCCTGACCTTGAGCAATCCATCCTCCTCGGCCTCCCAGAGAGCTAGGATTACAAGCGTGAGCCACCGCACCTGGCCTAGAGTAGTCTTCTTGAAGGGCCGAGGTCTGCCTGGCTGTCAGAGGCCACCTTACTTTCACCAGCAACCACAAATTCCGAGCCAATTTAATCTGTTTCACACCAATCTGTTCTTTCATTCAACACTCATTCACTAGAGCAAAACCAAGCAATCAATAGCCTTAGGTCTGTAATTGTACAGTATTGTATACAGCAAGTTGATTAAAGTATATTTATGAATTGTTAATTCATCAGTATTATAAATTGCAAAAAATACCATAACCCATACTTAGGAATTTCTGTATACATGGGTAACTAAAGAGAACTATGGATTCCCCCGAATCAGTCCAAATCCATCATTTTTTTATCCTTCTACAACTTTACTGACATATATTATTGGCATAGAATAACCTGCACATACTGACAGTATAATCTGCTGAGTTCTGGCTATGTTCACCCATGAAAACATCACCACCAGCAAGAAGAAAGCATTTTCTTTTCCACCACAAGTCACCATGCCCCTTTAGGATCAATCCTCCCACCACCTCCATCCACAGGCAACCACGAAGCTCTTTTTTATCAGTAGAATAGTTTGCATTTTCGAGTTGTTTTTTTTTTTTTTTTTTTTTTTTTGAGACAGAGTCTCACTCTGTTGCCCAGGCTAGAGTGAGCGCCATGGCGTCATCATAGCTCACAGCAACCTCAAACTCCTGGGCTCAGGCGATCCTACTGCCTCAGCCTCCCGAGTAGCTGGGACTACAGACACGCACCACCATGCCCGGCTAATTTTTTCTATACATATTTTTTTAGTTGTCCAGATCATTTCTTTCTTTTTTTTAGTAGAAACGGGGTCTCGCTCTTGCTCAGGCTGGTCTCGAACTCCTGACCTTGAGCAATCCACCCGCCTCGGCCTCCCAGAGTGCTAGGATTACAGGCGTGAGCCACCACGCCCGGCCTATTTTCAAGTTTTAAATAAGTGGATTCAGTAGCATGTATTTCTTTTCCCTGGCTGCTTTCACTTGGTGTAATGATTTTGAGAATCATCCATGTTGCTACACACATAAATACGTCATTACTTTTTGTTGTTTCGTATTGTATTGTACGGGTGTGCGACTGTTCATCCAAATTCAATAAGCAGTATAAACACACAGAACCAAGCAGCCCAAAGAACTCCAAGCAAAAGAGATGTGCGAAAAATTACACCAACGCATGTGATAATCGGTTTCCCTAAAACCACTTAAAAGTAGCCAAAGATGGGAGAAACAGTATCCACAAAGGAAGGAAGAGAAGGGACAGCAGACATCTCGTCAGGAGGAGCAGCAAGGCAGGAGCGAGTGCAGCAGCACCATCAGAGGCCTGCGAGGAAAACACGATCCACAGAGAAATCTCCTCTGGTGAAACACTGTGGGAATATTCATCCCCTGCAGAGCTGCATGTCATGAAATGCGGAAGGACGTCCTTCCCACGCAAGGGTGACACTACGAAAAGGATATCGGGTTCTACACAAGGGGACACAGATCCCTAGCAACAGTAACGAGATGGGTAACCATACAATATTTTTCTTATTTTAAAAATTGCTCTAACAGCACTCTGGGAGGCCGAGGCAGGCAGATGGTTTGAGCTCAAGAGCTCGAGACCAGCGTGAGCAAGAGCGAGACCCTGTCTCTACTAAAAAAAAATAGAAAGAAATTATCTGGACAACTAAAAATATATAGAAAAAATTAGCCGGGCATGGTGGCACATGCCTGTAGTCCCAGCTACTTGGGAGGCTGAGGCAGGAGGAGCGCTTGAGCCCAAGAGTTTGAGGTTGCTGTGAGCTAGGCTAATGCCACGGCACTCACTCTAGCCAGGGCAACAGAGTGAGACTCTGTCTCAATAAAAAAAAAAAAAAAATTGCTCTAACAGATAAATCAAAAGTTCAAAGAAAAAGAACTGTATGCCTTTCTGCAGACGTTGAAAAGCTGATTCTAAAATTGATAAGCAAATGCAAAGGACCCAGAGGAATGGAAACAACTTTAGAAAAGAGTGTGAACTAAAATAAAATTTTAAGGCTCACCCCCCCCCCCACCAGCTGACTAAATGGACCCCTCATGGCCAAAGAAATATCCTAAAACTAAATTGTCTGCCAAGAGGAAGGAGGTCAGACATGCCTTATCATGCCCCCTCCCTTCTTGGCGCCATCCTTTGTAACCCATTAATAGGCCTAAGGGTATGCAAGACACACCTGCAGGTCCTCAATTTACACAACAAATCTATGTCCAGTGGCTTATCTCTCATAAACAGCTCCTTATGTTAAAACATTCTAGGTCTTTAGACAAAGTTTCATGTCTTTAACCCATTACAGGCCAAAGAATCTTTAAACCCACTTATAACCTGTAAGCCCCCGCTTTCAAGATGGCCCACCTTTTTGGGCCAAAGAAATGTATGCCTCCTACGTATTGATTTATGAGTTTACTTGTAACCCCTGTCTCCCTGAAATGTATAAAACCAAACTGTAACCCAACCTCTGTGAGTCCACTGCTCAGGGCCTCTTGGGTGTGGCTCCGGGTCATGGTCCTCAAATTTGGCTCAGAGTAAATCTCTTTAAAATTACTTGGTTTACTCTGAGCTGGTTCTTTTCCTAGGAATTGTTGTTTGGGATCCTAACTTAGATTTGGAGGTGCATTCTAAAGGGTCTTCTCCGTTGTCTTTTTATCCTAAAATTAATCTCAGTAGGCTTTTCTGTGCATTTTTTAAAAAGGAAACTGAACTGTCTTGTTTGTAGATAAATGAGAGACTGAGTTCCTCAGCTCCAAAGAGAAGGGGCATCTTACTTCTCCCAGCCTTGGCAGCCCTGGGTGACCGAGGTCCTGAGTGGGAGTTGCCTGGGGTGATTCCCCGAGGTGTGAGTGGCCCTATAGGAAACCCCCCAACAAATTAATTAAAAGAAGGCTCGTCCAGGAAACGCACATAAGAGCTGATCACTCGGCGTTTTGAGCCCTCTTGGAAGTACTAGACCCCCAAGAGAGAAACTGAGACACGTAAAAGGGTGGGACCAACTCAGTGGTGAAACACTGAGGAGCCCCACCCACAGCCAGCACACTCCGATCCACGACACCAAACCCTATATTACAGTTCGGTTGCTTCTTTTGAAGAAAAATGGGAAATCCTTTAAAAATGAGGAAAGACAAGGAGAATGACCCTCGTTGGGCACCCCAGTTGGTTTGTGGTACCTCTACTTGCAAGTATTTGTGTAAATGAAGATGTTCAAAGGCATGCCAAGTTTTCTTTCTAGAGCTCCAGCTGGTTATAGCTAATTCTTGTGCACAAGTTTTTACAAAAGGGCAAATTACATCAAGGAAAATTCAGAGCTCAAATGGTCGACCTACCACTATAGAGTTAAACTGTCTTAAGCTATTTCTCTTTTTTTCTGGCCACTCTAAAACCTGCTAACTTTTTCTATTGACGTTAAGATAACTCATTGTTTTTGGTATTTACAATTGAAAGGCTACCTGGAGATCCTGCAGCCAGTTCTAGCTAAAATGCAAACATTGAAAACCCCAATTTTGAACTGAAGTAAAAAAAAAAAAGGGTAAAGGTTTTTTAAAAAAAGAAAAAAATCAAACTGCCATGGAAACTGCTTTACCCAAAACTTTGATCCACAGGCCTAATCAGGTTACCTATCAGGGCAACTAAAGTTTGCCATGTGAACAAGTTCCAGTTTCATCAGAGGAAACTTGGATCCAGTTGTCCTTTACAGACTGGTAAGTTTGTGTTGCCATCCACGGCTAGAGTTCTAGGGTAAAATCTATCAGAACTTATGTGCGTGAATGTGTGTGAGAGTGTATATGTTTAGGTATGTTTTGTGTCTGTCCATGTATTACATGTTTGAGCTTACGCGGTTCCAGACTGCCTTAAAATTAAGGGAGCGCTCATAAATTAAACCCAAATGGTTCACGTGAATTTAGTAATCTTTGGTAAATAAGCTGGGTTATTATTAAAAAATAAAAAGACATTATTACTAAAGTAACAGTAAAAATGTTTTCAAATTTTCAGCATACATTTGTTTTTGCCTGGGTTTTACTGGACATTTTTATGTTCTTGAGGTGTCAAGATTTGACATAAAGGTTATAAAAATATAAACTCGGCCAAAGACAAAATAATGTATAATTTTTGATAAGTAAATTTAATATTTGGTCTAATGATAATCACTAAATCTGAGTTACCAACAAAAATACCTATGTGTTTAATTTTAAGGTAAAAATGCAAATGTGCCTAAGTGTCAGCAAATTAGAATAAATAAAACACCAAGTAGAGCACAAAAAAAAAAAAAAAAAACCAAATTTATGGTCAAAGGTTTATGAAAATATTTTGGTTTTGGTCTTTTAACCCTAACTACAGATATAGTTTACTTCCACTGATTCAATGTCTGTAGAGAGGTACACAAAATGTGTTTCTAACTTGTCATCATTTAATGTTAACAGTACTGTCAGGGATTCAAAGTTGCCCTAGAAGTTGTATTTAGAAGAGCTTAACTTGGAAGCTTTAGTTTTCCCTTGGTCTTGGTCATTTTTGTCCTACTCTTTACAAGCTAGCCAGTTATGTGTACATTATATTGCTGTAACAAAGTTTTTGCCTAGAAAAAATTTCTAAATTACTAATTTTTGTATAGTAATTTATTTCAAGATAAAAAATGAATGGTGGTTAAAATCCAAGAGAATCTCAAAACAGTCTTAGTATTGCATATACTCAAGTTTACACCCCCCAAAAAACAAATTATTTTGAGACTATTTAGATTGTTTTTAAACAGCTTAACCTTAATCCTCATGTAAAAAGCATGTTACCACTTTGTATCATTGTTTGGGGTGCTAAGGATTGGCGCTGAAGGTTTTTTCTCTCAGTGTACAGTCAGGTGATCTCATGTTGATGGGATTCAGAGAACTAACTTAAAATGAAGGCTTCAGAAACAAAAATTTTCTGACTTTGCCTTGTCTGCCTGCCTCTTGTACCAGTTCTTCCCTGAAGCTAGCCATAAAAACCAGAATCCCTCTTCCCAAGGCAGGTTGTAAAGGCCACAACTCCTTTTTTCTGAAAGCTAGCCATAAAACCTAAAATTATTCTATGTAAAATGGCCATAAAGCGATTATCTGATCTACTTTGTTTTCACTTTGTTTTACTGTAAAACCCCATTCCAGAAAGGGCCTTGCCCTGCACCCAGAAGAAAGAAATGCACAGAGAGACCAAAAAGAATCTAAATATCAAGGCCGTGTTGGATTCTGCCACTCAGCCTGTTAGAATTAGCTCACACCCCTTTTGTCCAATCATATTTCTACATAGCTGTCCATACTTTAAACAAAAAAAATTGGACAATTTCCTCTCCATCTTTGAGTGTTCATTCTGAAGGCATCCATGTATAAGTTTTAATTCTTTCTCCTATTAATCTTCACATCAGTAAATTTTCAGCAAGTCTTTATGGGAACAGTGGCCTTTGCTCCCAAACTTTGGGGGCCAGGAAAGCTTTGACCCCTATGATGTCAACAGATTTTGTTTTAGAATGTGATGTTTTGGAAGGATCTAATTAATAAATACCTTTAAACAGTATATTCTAAAATGTTTAATGTTTGTGAAATTTAGAAGTGATATCATATTTGTTTAAAACAAGTATATTGAAATACTTGTTTTTTTGAATTTCAAAAAAAATCTAATTAAAACTGTATTTTTATCTCTGTTCTGTGTTATATATCTAATTTACAGGTTATAAAAATGGTTAACAGAAAAGTAACTTAAACTAATAGCTAGAATCTAAGTGAACTGCTAAGATAAAGTAGGTAAAAATATAAATAAGTACAAATGAAATTTTCATATAATTTAAAATCTTAAAGTCATTATGTTAAGTTAAAAGATAATCAAAATGTCTGGGTCATTTATAAAGTGAAACACTAAAACATTAGTTCTTAAACATAAGTTTAAGCTTATACCTTGATATTTTTGTATTTAGAAATGCTAATAAAATTGATGACTAACAGATGAAAGTTACTTTAACTTCCTAGGTTTTTCTAAGAGTTGACATTATCATCCATATATGTAATTGAAACTTCTAGATGAAAGGGAAACAATTCTATACAAAAGTTTTTTAATAAAAATGTTATAAGTATTTTGTTGAAAGATAATTTTGTCTAACTTATTGGTTTTTAAAACTATTTCATTCAATATGTAAATGATCATTAAGTGGATATAAAAATTAAAGGTTATAAAAGGTTTATAAAAGTCTTAACTTACAAATTGGTTAAAATTAGATGGATTTGTTTATAAGAGTTTATTAAAATTAACTTTATCATTAATACACTAATACAATGAAATTTAGTTTTCTCTTTTGAACTAAATTGGCATTTGATATGAATAAAAATAACAAAAGATTTTTATTCACTTTTTAATGAACTGCAAAAAGGAAGGGAAAGAAAGAAAGACACAGATTCAGCCTCCTTATTAACTTGTACTTCAGTCTGTCTATTAGGTCTTATACTTGTTTGAGAAACTGAGTCTCCTCTCTCTCAAAGAATAAGATTTGGGGGTTTAAAAAATATATATTTGAATTATCAGTTTGGCTATAATTTTATAGTAACCTGCAATCTTGCTTCATGACGACAAGTGTCTTACGATGAACAATTCATGACTTCCTGCCTTTTAAGCTTTCGCTGAAATTTAAAGTTACTAAAAATAAGAATTCTACTCAACGTGTGTAATTGTGTATATAAGGTGTACCAAAGGATAAGACGTTTTTAATAAGAATTATAAAAGAAACAGAATGTGTTCCTATTAAAAATAGATGTAACTTTGTCTAATTCAGAGGTTATTTAAAGGTTGAATCAAAATAAATTTAGAAAGAAAATAAAAACAAAATTCCACTTTTGAGAAAGAGAAAGACGTAAAAGGCAATGAATATAGAAATATATTTTTTGGTAAGAAAGGTTAAACAGAACGAATAATGTAAAGAAAGGATCTTGCATGGAATTTTTTGTCCTAAAATGACTGGTTATTTAGGAAAAGAAAATGTTAGGACAAAACAGAAAGTTTTTAGGCATGTTTTGTAGATGGTATGTGCAGATTGGGATAAAGTTTATAAAAGTCAATTTAAGGAATTTTGTATGTGGTCCAGTTGGCTGTAATTAAAAAAAAAATTTTTTTTTGGCTAAAACAAAAATCTCTGTTAATATTAATTTACTCTTAATGAAATGACAAAATGTACTCATTTTGATTGTATAACATTTCCTTTTTAATTTAAAAAAAATCATACTATAGAAGGGTTTTCTTTAATTTTGGTAACTTACTTAAAAAAAAAAACAAAACAAAGATTTTATGATTTATCAGATAATCCCTGTGCTCTCTTTATTAGGTTTTGACTAACTAGAAAAACTAACTTCAAAAGGGTTAAGATTTATACCCATATAACTTTATCACCTTTAGAATCTTTTGATGACTGTCTCTCTCTTAGTTAAATAAATGACCCTTATTTTATGGTGGTTTGTGACTGTATATGAGCAAATGTTTTAAGCCTTTGACAACCTTTCCCAAACTTAAATTCTAAATCCAGGCTTTTGACCTTAAACTAGCTTTTTATACACTAGAGCCACTAAAAGTCTAAAACAGACATTAGGTTTATTTAGTATGTACAAACCATACAGGGAACATTGTCAAATATGAAATGGCATTTAACTTTCTTTGGGCTATACTTGCATATTATATGTTCCAGTATTGTAAAACATTGACATGTCTTGGTGTGTGTTATCAGTAATAATATGGTTATTATGTAAATTGCTGTATGCCACAAAAGTAACCAATTTGGTTTGGCGATTGTCTCTAACCGTGGCTAGTCCAAGTTCTATCATCTTTAGAAAATTATTTTCCTTTAATTCATCTCAGAAAGTAGTTCTTTCTGGCTAAGTCCAAAGTTGGCTTCTTCAAGTAAAGTCATAAAAAGGACTGACAAATGCACTTGAATACTGGTTTCTAATGCCTTTGGAGATTACATACCATTGGACTAAAGCAAAACAAACTTCGAGGACTTTAATTTTAAAACTGATGTGACCATGGATATAGCTAACTCAACCTCATGGGACCTAACTAAATTTTCACAAAAAGACTCTTTATTTAAACATTACTAATTTTGTTTTGTTTTCCAGAGTCCTGACAAATTTTAAGTAAATACAAGTTTACCTGATCGCTGAGACCTAGAACCTTGGAATCTGCCAAAGCCCTGTTCAAATATCCTCCCTCTAGGCCCAGAGACCATCGCAGAAGAGGGGGCGTGTGAGATTGTAAGGGCCGATTCCAAGGGATGGAATTAGTTTAGAACCTCCAGATCAAGGAGGGGCGCACAGAAGCCTAAAGGGAAATGCTGTCTTTTCAGATCACATGCTGTAAAGATCCATCACAATCGTAAATTTTTCTCCTATTTCCTCTAAGACTTAGAACTTCCTGACTATAATTTTTCTCAGTTATGGATTTATACAAAAAGAGAGATAATGAGTAACTTATCAGCCACATTAATATAAATTACTAACGAGACTAAAATATTATGACACAGTAACAGTCTCTAAGTTCCCTTAGCTTAAATATTAATGATGCTTATATTTGGTACAAGACTACCACTAAGCCCAAGAATATAGTAGCTCAACGCTTCCAGGTAAATTAGTTTTGTAGCCTTTCCTTTGACATTTTGGATTTTATTCTTATGTCATTTAAAAGATTTTAAAGTGCTAATGAGAGCCTGTCTACCTCCGGTCCTGTTTGGCTTAAAATATTTAATTGGCTGTAAGCCCCTTTTTGGCTTTTCAGTTCTCTTGGTCACAAGGGTCCCACCGAGGGACTGGATGGACCCAGGGCAGGTAGCCACACCACCCTGGCAACGGATGGGACAAAATAAGAGTTTGGCCATAGATGCTGCCTCTGACAGATCTTGGCCAAAAGGGGGGAATTGTGAACTAAAATAAAATTTTAAGTCCCCCCTCCCCCACCGGCTGACTAAATGGACCCCCTCATGGCCAAAGAAATATCCTAAAACTAAATTGCCTGCCAGGAGGAAGGTCAGACATGCCTTATCATGCCCCCCTCCCTTCTTGGGGACATCCTTTGTAACCCATGAACAGGCCTAAGGGTATGCAAGACAAACCTGCAGGTCCTCAATTTACACAACAAATCTATGTCCAGTGGCTTATCTCTGATAAACAGCTCCTTATGTTAAAACATTCCAAGCCTTTAGACAAAGCTTCATGTCTTTAACCAATTACAGGCCAAAGAATCTTTAAACTCACCTATAACCTGTAAGCCCCGCCTCTGAGATGGCCCACCTTTTCGGGCCAAACCAATGTATGCCGTCCACGTATTGATTTATGACTCTACCTGTAACCCCCATCTCCCTGAAATGTATAAAACCAAACTGTAACCCAACGTCAGCGAGTCCACTGCTCAGGGCTTCTTGGGTATGGCTCCAGGTCATGGTCCTCAAATTTGGCTCAGAGTAAATCTCTTTAAAATTACTTTACAGACTTTGGTCTTTTTTCCGTTGACAAGAGCAAAGTTGGAGGACCAACAATACCTGGTCCCAAGCCTTGCCACAAAGCTCAGTAAGTAAGACAATGTGGTGTTTGTCTAAACACAAACAGATCAATGGAACAGAATAGAGAATCCAGAAACAGACCCACACATAAATGGTCAATGGGTTTTTGACAAAGGTACTTTAATAGGGAAAGAATAATTTTTCCAATAAAAGTTGCTGGAATGACTGGATAGCCATTGCAAACACAATCATACTCAAACTTTATCCCACACCACACAATTAGCCTGGAATAGATCACAGATCTAAATGTACGAGTTAAAACTTTAAGCCTTTGAAAAGAAAATACAGACACAAAAAGCATGGCCTTGGGTTTGGCAGATTTCCCATGCACGACACAAAAAAACACAAACTACAAAAGGAAAAAAAATGTACTTAATCAACATTACAAACTTTTCATCTTTAAAAGACACCTAAACAAAGAAAAGGGCAAGCCAGGGACTGGGAGAACATTTTCACAAAATGTACCGGAGAAAAGACCTGAATGTTGGCTACACAAAGACTTCTTATAACTCAATTACAAGACAACCTAACTGCTTTTAAATGGGTAAACTATTACAAAGACACTCCACCAAAAAAGAAATACAGGTGGCAAACTGCCATATGAAAAAATGCCTCGTCATTAGAGAAATGCAAATTATAACCCAAATGAGAAACTAAAAGAGATACATTAAAAAGACTGACCACACCGATGTGGAACCACCAGACCTTACATCACATTGTGGTGGGAATGAAAAGTAACCACTCTGGAAAACAGCTTGGCAGTTTCTTAAAGAGCTAATCTCACACTTACCATGTGACGAGGCATTCCACGCCTGGGTATCACTCAAGAGAAATGCAAGCATAAACCACACAAAGACGCACACGAGAATGTCCACGGCAACTTTTTTTGTGATAGTGAAAAGCCGGATACATACCACGTGTCAATGAATAGGTGAATGGATACACAAATCTTGGTCTATCAAAAGAAAGACCACTCAGCACCAAAAGGAAGGGACTGCTGACGCAAGCAAGATGGGTGAAACTCAAAATTATGCAGAAAGAGGCCAGACAAAAACATAATGTATGATTCTATCTAAATAAAACTCCAGAAAAGACAAACTAATCTGTAATGAGAGAAGGTGGATCAGCAGTTGCCTGGGGACAGGGAAGGAATAAAAGACGCACAAGGAAATTTCAGTGGTGACAGGTATGCTCACTACCTTTGTTGTGTTGGTGGTTCCTCAGGGGTACACTACAAGTACGGTCTTGTGTCCCTTAAGAGATCTGAGAAATGCGTCCTTAGGCAAGTCCCTCATCGTGTGAACGTCACAGGGCGTACCTGCACAAACCTAGATGGCATGGCCTACGATGCACCTAGGCTACAAAGCTGTACGCCGTTACTGTACTGAACAACGTAGGCAACTCTAACACAGTGGTAAGTATTTGTGTATCTAAACATAGGTAAACACAGAAAAGGTACAGCAGAAACACGGTACGATAATCTTACAGGATCACATTATATTAATGCATGTAGTCTGTCATTGACTGGAATGTCATTATGTGGCACATAACTGTATGTGTAATTTACTGTAAATACCTCAAGCTTTAAAAAAAAAAAAATTACAAACCACATAGTAAAAAAAAAATTTTTTTTTTTTTGGAGACAGTCTGGCTCTGTCGCCCAGGCTAGAGGGCCGTGGCGTCATCATAGCTCACAGCAACCTCCAACTCCTGGGCTCCAGCGATCCTCCGGCCTCAGCCTCTCATGTGCTAGGATTACAGGTGTGAGCCGCCACACTGGCCTAAAACTTTAATGAAAGAACAAGAGATTAGAAGAATTAAAAAAAAAAAAAAAGATATAAATAGGAAGATAACCACTAGGAAAAAGACCAGAAACAACTTCCAAATAACAAAAGATGTTTATACATAACTAAGCAACTTTTAGAATTAGCAACATAATGACAGTTAATGATGCAGAATAGCAATTGTGGCCGGGTGTGGTGGCTCACGCCTGTAATCCCAGCACTCTGGGAGCCTGAGACTGGAGGATCGCTTGAGTTCAGGAGTTTGAGACTAGCCTGAGCAAGAGCGAGACCCCGTCTCTAGTAAAAATAGAAAGAAATTAGCTGGACAACTAAAAATATATAGAAAAAATTAGCCGGGCATGGTGACACATGCCTGTAGTCCCAGCTACTCGGGAGGCTGAGGCAGGAGGATCGCTTGAGCCCAGGAGTCTGAGGTTGCTGTCAGCGAGGCTGATGCCACGGCACTCTAGCCTGGGTGACAGAGTGAGACTGTCTCAAAAAAAAATTTTGTGAGCGAGGCTGACGCCACGGCACTCTAGCCCAGGTGACAGAGTGAGACTGTCTCCAAAAAAAAAAAAAAAAAAAAGAAGAGCAATTGTCAGAAAGGTCCTGGGGGAACTGAACAGCTTCAAGAGAGTCCACAGGGTCCAAATTATTTTAATGACAAAAAGATGCTATTTGCTTTCGAAATTCGAATTCTCTCAAGAGTGTACCAATGGGCTTTTTCAGAGGCTACTTGACATCACAGACTAAATGCAAAGATATGAGAATCCAGCTGTCTTCTGATATGCCAAACAGTAAGAAGACTTGCAAAATTGTCAACGAGCGCCACTCTTTCCATCTATTTGTTTTGTTTTCTGAATATCTCTCATTAAAAATATTGTTTATGTTAACACGTAATGGGTTATCATTATTTTTAAATGAAATCACAAATGAACACTGTATAGTTTAACTTCCTCCATGTTAATTCCCAAGGGCACGAATAGTGGTGGATGAAACCCACACAAACAAAAGCCCTCTGGGACCCCAGTGTTGGGGAGGGGATGCCATCAACCCACCGTCCCTGCGCTCTTTCAACTCTCCATCGCTGCCCTGGCTGACCGATCGCTCAGACACAGGGACCCGCAGGCCGGTCCACAAACCAGTACTGGTTCACAATAAGCTAAGTACGGAAATCTAAATACTCAACTTTTAGAAGCACTGACAGCAATCCTATACTGCCGCAACCACCAAGTCATGATCCACGGGCTTGTATGGCCTTGGCTTTTGTCATCTCGTTTTTCGTAGTTATTCCTTTTTATCGTCTCCTACAGAAGTGGCGGTCTGCAATTGTTGGGGAATGATTACAAGTGGCCCTTCACCAAGGACACAAGCAGGAGCCTTGAACTAGATGTCATTTCATCAAACAGCAATCAGGTCGATCCCTAAAGCGAAATGTTATGAGTGGCAACTATTTCTCCCTCATTAATGACACTCGAGAACCTCCCCTATGTATGGCACGTCTAATGTAAATACCAACCTAACTGCATTATAATGGAAATCGGCGATGAGAAAGAAAACTATACCTACCCTCTTCGGTGAAGAATTTTTCCACAGGCCCCACGAACTGATTGACTTCATTGAGTTCATCTCGGCTAACTTCTGGAAATGGAAAACCTTCCTTCTAAAATAACAATCAATACTTACTAGAAGTTTTCAGCAATCTCCCATCATGGGAACATCAGTTAAAAAGGAAGGAGACGCATGGGCTGAACTCCACACGGACAGCAGGACATTCCCCTCTGAAGGGATGGACCAAACCTCACGAGGTTCTCGAGATACCGGAATTGCGCGTAGACTCTGCCGCCTCCGTCCGTCTTCCTCCCTGGCTCGAGCAGGTTGATTCCTGACTTCGATCAGCTTTCCTTCTCAGTAACACGTTGAGGGTGACCCTCCCATGAAACAAGGAGGCTTTGGCTAACATTTAGAAGCCCGGGGGGGTCTGGTCCCTGATTTTGGGCTAATCGTTGGCCTTTGCCAAATCCCTTGGGCTCTCTAAGCTTCCACTTTCTCGCCCCCTCAAATGCAGGTAACATGTGCTCAAGGTCCTCGTGAGAACTGTGCAAGACAGCGGCTGTGAAAGCTCCTGACTGAAATGTAAAATTCTACATCAATTGCGGTGTGAGCTCAAAGCCGCTGCACTCACAAGAGCACACCGCGCTCACCATGTCGGACCCTCTGTGCCTCTGTCCCTGTCCCTCCCGCTCAGTAACAGCTGCTCCCTGTGCTGTGCATGTGAGGAACTGAGGTCGCTGGACAAGGCCCAGCTGTGGGGCTGGATCAACAAGAGTTCGACCCGGGCTCAGCCACTGCCTGGATGTGTGATCACGGCAACTCACGCAGCCTTTCTCAGCATCAGTTTCTCTTCTTACAACAATCTCATTTATCTCAGAAGATGGTTGTGAGGCTCAAAATGGTTTTGTGTCCTGGAACATAAAGTGATTAATTATTTGTACGAGATTCTGGTTTTACTCTTGTTCCTACCTCACGGCCTAGAAAGTGACGCGGCTTCCAATCTTTGCTTCGAGCCAGTGAGTGGCCCATGTTTCTGACCATGCCAGATACCCCACTAGCCCCTGAGATCATCCTGCCATGTCCTGAGCCCCTCTGGCCTTCTGGGCTCCAGCTAATCCCACGGCTGCCAGCATGACATGAGGTTTGGATGTGGCCCCAACCCGTGTCCTGGGTCAGGAGCTGCAGGCCCAGGAGCCCCGCCCCTCCTCATGGCACCTCTCACACCGCGTGTTCCAGACGGGTCTTTAGAGGACTCTTCAACCCTCCCCCCTGCCCTCGTACATCTCATCAACCACCTGATTTGTCTAGTTTAGCAATCAACTCCCAACTGTTTTCTCCTCTCTGGGGCCAGGAGCGCCGGCTTACAGGTGGGTCCCTAACCAAAGGAAGCCCTGCCTCCATCCATCCTGAACCGCCCTGAAGACGGTCTGTAAAAGTACAAGCTGATGACTCTCAGCATTCTGCAGCCTCGCAGGTCAAAGGCCCGTCTCTTTCCCTAAATACACAGAGGCTCGCCGTCACCTGGGCCTTGTGCAATGGGCTCCGTTAGGGAAGATTATTCTGGTACCGGTGGGCAAGCCAGGTGAGAAAAGAGAGGCAGCCTGGCAAGTAGCTGGCCTTCAGGTACAATCACAGGGTTAAGTGCTACAGAGAGAGCGACCTAGGGGCATGGAAGAAACAATTCCCTAACAATGGCCAGGCACCTCATGGGAGGGGAGTTCAATCCCAATGAAGTTTTGAGATTTTCTAAACCAGCAGCACCTGTTATTCCAATAAATCTAGTGCAGAAACCAAATATGTAAAACAGATAAAAGCCGAGTGGTTCTGACGGAGGCTGCCGATGGGCAGAACAGTTGCCCACATCCCGCCCATCCTTACAGTAGTTCCAGGGACGTTCCAAGAATAGCTCGGGTCCAGGAGGGCAGCGTGACAACCACTGGCCTAGATAACCTGAAAGGTCGCTTCCTATTCTGAGATCCTAAGCATCTCTGCCACGTTCCTGCTCAAAATCCCGGCAACGCCACGAGGGACGACGTTGGCCTGTTCCGAGGTATTAACGGCAGAAGGGCCCATCAGCGGTCGGATGCGAATGGAACCTGAAGGCAGAGAACACGGGATGTGCCGTCGGATGCGATGTGGTCTAGGGGAATAAGGGGAGTCAGAGGTGACTCCGCGCGTACTTGGTCTGAACAAGTGGCGGGAGCCATCGCTAGCTCCATTTTAGGGCTGAAAGAATTGAGTCTCGGAGTCACAGACGCCGGGTCAAACCCAAGTCTTCCAACTCTAAGAGAACGTGAGTTCTCAACAACCACACCGTTACTATTGGCCGGGTTTGGTGTGACCCGTGGAAGTCACCTTGGAGCCAGCTTTCTGTGGCGCCTCCGTGGCAGGGAGAGGCGCTAGGGCTCACCTGCGCGAGGAAGCCCAGGGGCCGCCGCCGGGGAGCGACAGAGGAGGGGCACGGTCTGAGCTGCGTTTGAGAGTAAAAGAGAAAGCCCCGCACGTTTCGAGGCCAGAAGAGCCGGGAGGGGGGTTGCTCAGTGACCGCCTCGCCTAAGGTTTCCCGACGTCCCCTGACAAAAATTAGCTGGAACGCCGGCCAACGCCGCGTTTCCCAGGGTCCTGCCCTGGAAACGCTCCATCCTGTCTGCGGGACTCGAGCATCCGGAGTGCTCACAGGCCTCGCCCCGAAGGCTCTGGCAGGTTCGGGGACTCTGACAAAGCTCCGCCCCGCCTGTGCCTGCTAAGGGCGAAAAGCAGGAGCCAGACGGCAAGGGGCCGCCCAGGGCCCGCCGCGTTACCGTCTCGATTCTGCCCAGGGAAAGCTGTTTGGCGAAAGCTCGCGGCAAAGGCCACCAGAGGCGGGCAGGCGCGCGGGAACAACACGCAGCCACCCTTGCCGTCCGCGGCCTTCCAGCCTCCGCAGCGACCTCCTACTTAGCGACTACCGCGCCTTTGGGGTCGCCGCCGCCTGATGACGTCACCGGCTCGCGACGCCAATACGGTGCGCACTGCGCTTGCGCAGCCTGCCACAGCCTACCACAGGACTCGGCGGAGGCCGGAAGGGCGGGACCACGGCCGGAAACCACCGCTCCCGGCCTTAGTCCAGCGCGCCCGACCCGCGCCGACTGATGACGCCGCCAGCCTGCGCTTCTCGCCGGCCCCACTGCGCTTGCGCGGCCTCCGGGCGAAGGCGATCGGAGACGGAAGCAGCCGAGCTGGCTGGGGTCCTGCCTGTCGTGATGGCGGCCGCGGCTTTTCATCCATAAGCACGTTTCCCTAGCGCCGGCCCTAGGAAGCTGCCCAGGTGGCCCAGCTTCCTCGTCCTGCCTCTTGCGAGGCGAGGACGTAGCAGCACTGAACGGAAGCGACGGAGCGGGGGAACTGGCGGTGCTGGGTGTCCCTGCAGGGGCCCAGGGTCCAGACGCTGCAACGTTCCTTTTTTTGATTACTCCAATAGCAACAGAGTTCTGTCAGTCCACTACGTTACCAGTTTCTAGACTGCTTCCTCGACTGTAGGAATGAGTGTGACATCATTTACACTCTTTCGTGAGGTGTAAGTAATCAATATGAAATCAATAGGAAAGCACCAAGCACAGTAAAAGATTGTTTTTTCCCTTAATACTAGAAAAATGAAAGATGGTCACCCTGGGAGAATTCCATCTCATACTTGAGTAGTAGTCTTCGAGAAACGTAATATCGTTTTAACAGCTCCCTGCCGTGCGGGGTGTGCAGCCGCCCGCAGCATCAAGCTCTTTCTTGGCTCCAGGGTAGCAAAAGTCTAGGCCGGTGGGAAACACATGGCCCTTAGCGGTCAGGTGGCTGGGAGTCTGGGCCCATCTGCTAAGTGCCAGGTGAGCAGTAGGGACGCTGAGGTCCGCAGGGGTTAACACGGGGAGCGAGGCCAGGAGCTGGGTTGCTGTGGGTCCCAAAGACTGCACTATGAGAAGGCGCAATGTAGGTAATCCTTGGATAATCCTCAGGTGATGCCCTGGCAAGGACGTGGCCAGTTCCATGTCCTTCCATGATGAGGTGACATCATCGTGGGATGCGGCAACACCTGGGAAGGGCATCGCGGTGGCCACGGCTGCCCGTGAGAGGCACAAAGGAAAACGAGGGCTGTGCAGCAGCAGGGCCAGACCACACCAGGGCGTCCAGGACGCCTCCTCACCTTGTTTAAATGGCAGGTATGGTCCTGCCTCAATCCCGAAGGTCCCATGGGACAGCCATTTCTGTTGGAGCCAGCTCCACCTTAGGACTCCCAGATCCGTCCTTCATTTAGTCATTCTTCATCTGCTCCCTTGCCCCATCGACGAACACGACTCGAGCCCTTCCTTTGTGCCTGTACTAACGTGTAGGTGCCTTCTGCGTGCCAGGCTCCGTGTCCGCAAAAGCATCATGGCCTTGAACTCGTCACTTCTCTGACCCATCCGTATGAAGGGCAAAATAACCACATGTAATTTAGAGTTACGGTGACGATTCAATGAGGTCAGGTGTCAGGGGCTTGGGCCCGGCCCACTAGATGTTAGGAGCGGTCATTGTTCCCTGTAGCATGGTTTGTTCCAGAAAAAAGATGAGGTTCCAGGTTTCTATGAAGGTTCCCAGCCAGCCTTGCAGTCGGGTCCATTTATGCCAATGAAGGATTGAGATTCGCTTAGTTCTTGATTGAATGACACAGCTGACCCCTGAGAGGTGGATATGACTGAGCTGTCATAGGCTGAGTCAGGTAAGCTCCGGAAGTGACCTCTTGTTGCCAAATGGCCGTTAGGCTCTGTTCTAAACCGACGCCCAGTTAGCCATTCCGGATCCACCCTGCACGATTGGCTTCTTCAGGCTCACCTTCGCGGACAGGAATGAGGATACAGGTGGAAGTTACCAGAAGGGTGCCATGCGGGGAAACCACACACTGACCAGCAGAAGCGATTCGGTGGGTAGGTGACAGAGAGCAGCAAGGGGGGACTGAGGAAATCAGGGCAGGCTTCCCAGAAGAAAGGCTGGCTAAGTCCTCAGCAAGTTGCATCCAGAATCATCGCAGGACCTAGCAATGCCACTCCAAGGTGGAACCCAACATCAAGGAAAACATCCATGCAAAACCTTGCACACGAACGTTCGCGGCAGCGTTAATCACAGTAGCCAAGGTGGCAGAAGCCACCCAATGAGAAATGGATGAAAAACACATATATCTGTATAATGCAATATTATTCAGGAACAGGGAGGGACAAAGCAGTGACATTTGCTGTCACATGGATGAACCTCGAGAACATTATAGACTAGAGGGAAGAACAGAGCGACAAAGGACCATCTATCACGTGATGCCATTTACGGGAAATGTCCAGAAAGTGGGTTGGTGTTTGCCGGGGACTCGGGTGCGTGCAGGAAGAGGACAAGATAGCTAAGGGGCGTGGTTTCTTCGAGAGGCGATGAAAATGTTCTGGAATTACATACTGGGCGTGGGTGTGCAGCTCTGTGACTGTAGTAAAATCCACTCAATAGAGCACTTCAAATGGGCAAACTGTAAGGCAGGCGACACATTTCAATAAAGCTATTTTTTAAAAAAGAACCAAAGTCCAGGAGGCTGGGTTGTCATTAGCGCAGGGACAAACAGTATTGCACTCCAGTCATCCGAGTCACCCCTCTGTGCCGACAGTCCCAGTGACAGCCTGGCCAGGATGACTGGATGGATGTCAGCAGGAAGCGGGTCACATATGTTTGCAGAGATTTCTATCGAAAATGAGTAAGAGGGAAGAAATGGTTCGTGCGCTTAACACAGTGAGGCGTAGGATTTCTGCCAAAAGGGCACCATAGGCAGGCAGAGTGGTGAGGACACGGCCACAACGTGACAACGTTTCTGTCACTGTGCTGGATAAGAAATCCCAAGTAGAATCTATTATCATCCAATGATATGTGTATCCATTTGCAAGTTTTTCTTCTCTGTGGCCATGATATGCTGATGTTGACGCTAAAGCCAGGATATTCTCTGACAACCACTGATTCTCCGGTTCCCCAAACCAACTCAAGAGCCGGGGTTGGCCAGGGACGGCCCACAGTCTGCCTACCGGGCTCTTCATTGCCGAGAATGGGAGACATACTATTTTCTTTTCTTTTGAGACAGAGTCTCACTTTGTTGCCCAGGCTACAGTGCCATGGTGTCAGCCTCGCTCACAGCAACCTCCAACTCCTGGGCTCAAGCAATCCTCCTGCCTTGGCCTCCCAAGTAGCTGGGACGATGGGCATGCACCACCATGCCTGGCTAATTTTGTCTATATATTTTTAGTTGTCCAGCTAATTTCTTTGTATTTTTTAGTAGACACGGGGTCTCGCTCTTGCTCAGGCTGGTCTCGAACTCCTGACCCCAAAGGATCCTCCTGCCTTGGCCTCCCAAAGTGCTAGGATTACAGGCGTGAGCCACCACACTTGGCTAATTTTTTCCATATATTTTTAGTTGTCCAGCTAATTTCTTTCTATTTTTAAGTAGAGACGGGGTCTCACTCTTGCTCAGGCTGGTCTCGAACTCCTGACCTCGAGCGATCCTCCTGCCTCAGCCTCCCAGAGTGCTAGGATCACAGGCGGGAGCCACCGCGCCCGGCCAGAAACATGCTATTTTGTGAAGACAGCCAGATGCGTGACTATCCCCAAGGAATTCTCGGTCTGGTAACAATATGAATAATCAAGATCACTGTGTAGCACTCACTCTTGCCAGGCTGGTCACTGGACAATTAAGTCATTGAATCCTCACAACCTGCTCTTGAAAATAGAGTGGTTGTTTTACCTATGTGAACTAAAATAAAATTTTAAGGCTCACCCGCCCCCCCGACTGGCTGACAAAATGGACCCCCTTGTGGCCAAAGGAATATCCTAAAACCAAATTGCCTGCCAGGAGCGGGAGGTCAGACAGGCCTCATCATGTCCCCTCCCTTCTTGGGGACATCCTTTGTAACCCATTTATGCAAGACACACCTGCGGGTCCTCAATTTGCACAACAAAGCTAAGTCCGGTGGCTCGTCTCTGATCAACAGCTCCTGTGTTAGAACATTCCAGGCCTATAGGCAAAGCTTCATGTCTTTAACAACCACGAGCCAAAGAATCTTTGAACCCACCTAAAACCTGTAAGCCCCCCTTCGAGATGGGCCACCTTTTGGGGTCAAACTAATGCAGCCTCCCAAGTATTGATTTATGACTTTACCTGTCTGGGTCATGGTCCTCAAATTTGGCTCAGAGTAAATCTCTTTAAAATCATTTTACAGACTTTGGTCTTTTTTTCCGATGACACCACCCTCTCTCAGCCCAGATGCCACGGCCTCCCCTGCTGAGCCTTTCTCAACTGCCCTTCCAGAAATGCCTCCTCCTCCTTCCCACGCGTGGCTTCTCTCTCTCTCTCTCTCTCCACCCCGGTGTCTTTCCGAGGCTCATCGCCGGCACAGCCCAGGCTTGCACGCTGTGGCTCCCAGATGCTGCTGGACGGGCGCTGAGCTCCACGGGGGGGCGCCAGCTGCTGCCCACGCTTTGCAAGTGTTCAGCCTCCTCGGTCCTCCGGGTTTCTGGCAGCGGGACGCTCATCTGACCGGTGAGCCTAGAGAAGGGCTTCCAGAAGAAAGCTCGAGGTGTGGCCCACACTTGGTCCAGAGCCCCCGCTAAGGCAAACACTAGAAAAACATTAGACAGATTATATTTAACAGAGTTTAGGCCGGGCGCGGTGGCTCCCACCTGTCATCCCAGCACTCTGGGAGGCCGGGGTGGGAGGATCACTCGAGGTCAGGAGTTCGAGACCAGCCTGAGCAAGAGCAAGACCCCGTCTCTACTAAAAACAGAAAGAAATTAATCGGACAACTGAAAATATATAGAAAAAATTAGCCGGGCATGGTGGTGCATGCTAGTCCCAGCTACTCAGGAGGCTGAGGCAGGAGGATCACTTGAGCCCAGGAGTTGGAGGTTGCTGTGAGCGAGGCTGACGCCACTGCACTCTAGCCCGGGTGACAGAGTGAGACTCTGTCTCAAAAAAAAAAAAGAAAATTAAAAATATTTTCGACATAAACAATTGCCTTTTCATTTAATATACTGATTGTCCAGGGGTCTGGACATTTTTCGGTAGTGATTATTGGCCGTTTGTTTCTCTGTGAACTGTTTGTTCATAACTGTTGCCTGTTCTCTGCTGCGCCGTTGCTGATTTCTAGCTACACTCACATATTGCGGACATTCGGCTTTTGGCAGCCATGTGGCATAGACCTGGTTACCATTTCCTAACAGTGACCCTGGGGAAGCGACTGAACCCCAGCTTCAGTGTCCTTACCCGGACAATCAGGATGCCACATCCTGCATGAGACCGTAGGGAGAATTAACTGATATAACCGCGTGATGCCTGGCGATCAGTAAGCGCTCAATAAATGTTGGCTGCTCTTCCCTATGCAGACTTGGGGATACGAGTGGGCTAAATACTTAGTTCGGCCCAAAGAATTAAAAAAAAATAAGACATTTGAACTCTTCAGGCGAGGCATGCGTTTGCTGGGTGGCCACGCTGCTCCTGTCTGACAGTGTGTTTTCTACACCACGGCTTCTCAGGCTGATGTCACCAGCCTTCCACTCCACTGTCTAAAGTTTTTTTTTTTTTAATTGAGATGGGGTCTCACTCTTGCCCAGGCTGGTCTCGAACTCCTGACCTTAAGCGATCCTCCTGTCTCAGCCTCCCGAGCAGCTGGGACTACAGCCATGCACCACCATGCCCGGCTAATTTTTTCTATATATTTTTAGTTGTCCGGCTAATTTCTTTCTATTTTTGGTAGAGACGGGGTCTCGCTCTTGCTCAGGCTGGTCTCGAACTCCTGACCTCGAGCGATCCTCCCGCCTCAGCCTCCCAGAGTGCTGGGATCACAGGCGTGAGCCACTGCGCCCGGCCTGTCCAAAATTTTTAATGGATAAAAATAAAGTGGAGTTTGAAATTATAAATCATCTCCTATCAGGGCTGCTCTGTGTGCCTACTGTGCAGTCCACAACTGTTGGAGGTCATTCCCGGGTAGCTTACTTATGAAGCCCCTTGGTGTTGGGCAGTGTGCAACCTGCACAACCGTACGTGGCAGCCTGGCCTGTATTTTAAGAGGCTTAAAATATGCCAATTTTAATGCTTTCACAAGAGGTGTCCTCTGTTCTCACAACTCCCACTAACAGGACAAGCCGGGTGGGATGTCATGACGGGACAAGAGGCAAAGCCACAAGTGAGGCCCAAAGCTCTTGACCTTCCAGCCGGGGCTGTGAAGGGTCGAGCCACCGTGTTCCTGCTTGGCAGCCTGTCAAAAGCAGTTTAGGGCTTCTGGAGTTCCAGGGACCTCCCTGAGATCATCAGGGAAAGTCCTAATGGAAGTGGCTACCTCTGGAACAAAAGGACAGATGGGATTAAGCTGGGTAATAACTCCTTGCGTACACACAGAACTGTAAACATGACGTGTGGCACAAAGTATGTTCATGCCCATCATGACTTTTTTTTAGCAAAGCCTTGTAACGATGGACGGGGATTATTATGCCCGTGTGGGGTCATTAGCTGCTGAATTGGGGGGTGGAAATCTTATAGGCCCCTCAAGGAACTAAAAGGTAGTCTTTACAGTGCTAGTCTGAAATGACATCTATAAAATTCAGACAGATTGTGAGAGCTACCCTGCCAGTTACAGCTTCCAGATACTGGCTAAACACACACACACGCACACACACACACACACACACACACACTCTCTCTCTCTCTGTGTCTCTCTCTCTCTCTCTCTGTCTCTGTCTCTGTCTCTTCTTTCTAATGCAAAGACTAGCAGAAAGTTTTCAGACTGACAAACCCGTCACTGGGAACGGAATATGCAAAAATAAAGAGCAAAATAAACCCGAGGCCGACCACCATGTTAATAGCTGAGGTCTTTATTTCAGTTTATATACACAGTAAAAGTGCTGCTGAGAATCCGCAGCGACCAGACAAAACACAGATTGAATTCTCTCTCAACAATGAGCAGCTTAAGATCTACCAACTACAGCGTTAACACTCACACATTCGCGAGTGGCGTTTCTTGACTTTCCAATTCGTGCAAGCAAGTCTTTATTCTTACACACTTTGATAAAACACGCTTACAGTCTACCAGTCGACCCCTACCGCGGGTATCACCCGGCATACACAACAGGCCAACAGGAATGTTAACCCTCAGAGCCACATTCAAAATCCCAGGTTTCCCGTGGGGCTGGGGTTGCCTGTGTCCATCTGTTGATTATGATAATGTTTGGTTTTGTTTCAGACACGCATTTCCCAAAGCTGGAAGGCGGCTACTCATTGGAACTCACTCAGAGCTCAGCATCGCATCTGACCACATCTCAAAGGAACGTGAAATCGAACAAACCCAAACGCAGCGAAGACCACGTGGAAATGTGCTCATTAGTAGGACGTGGATATAGCAAGGAAGGTTTGATCGCAGTGTTTTGCTTGGCATCAGATTTTGACCCGACTTGGGCCAGGGGCCGGGGAAGACCGCAATCAGTGAAGTATGAAATGTAGCCGACTTTTGCTCCTTAAGGAGCGGGTGGAGAAGAGAAAGCCTTCCTTGCTAGGATGGACTGAATAGATCAAGGAATCCCAATGGCGGCTGCCAGAGTGCCCTTTGATGGTCACTGACAATGGAAAACGCAGTCATTCTACAACCTGCAGGGTCGGCCACGCCAGCGCAGCCAGCCCCATCCAGGCTCGCCACCAGCACGAACAAATAATCCAGGGGTGCTCGGTTTCAAAGGGAACGCACGTTGTTTTTAAAGGGAAGCATTCAAGGGAGGGTCGGTTTCCACCCAGAACGGTTGTTCGACCACGAGAGCGAGGTTACGGAAGAGCTTCTTTGAAGAGGTAATAGAACCTGAGGGCAACCGCCACGCGGAGAAACTCAAGAGCGACGGGGGTGGGCGGCAGAAAGTACGGGAAGGTGTGAGGACAGACACAGGGGTGTGAACGGCATTAAATGCCACAACCGTGGGGCCTGGCGAAGAACCAACCGAGGGATGAGAGTGCTAGAACCGCTGCTGTGCCTGAGCTGGACTGCAGGTCCTTCCTGAGACAGGTCGGTTGAGAACGGGACGTGGAGAATCTGGGTGGAGCTTGGGGCACTTCCCAGAGGTGCAAATCTTCCTTCGACAGAAACTGTCCCGGGGCAAACGGGGACGATTTCAATCCATTTATCACAGTGACTTCCAGGGCCACAAAACTGATGCACGGGGCTCGAAGGTCCCAGCCTGGAGAATCCGGAGGGCGGCTGCTAGAGCATCTTTGCAACAAGCCCGAGGGGCTTTCTTCCCTCCTCTGAGCAATCAAGCTAACGCAGAAAGCTGGAAGACACTGTGAGCTTGACAAGGTCGCGGGGTCCTTTGGCACTCCGGCCCAAAGTCCCCGCGATGTTCTAGGCAAAATTAACATGTGATGTATACAGGCTTGGGGACGATTTGTTTTGGGCGTGAACAAGAACTGGTTCTGATTATTTTCTAAAAGAAAAATCAGCCCTGTGGTCCCTACTCTGGGGGCCAGCTTTGAGGGCCTGAGAGCCAGCAGGTGAACAACCATCTCCCAGGGGTGGGGTGCAGACTGGGGTACCTGAGTTAAAACACCGAAGTGGTTATGGGAACAATACGCTGGCCCTGAGGAGGCCACCTTGCCAAAGCCAAAGCCAAAGCCAAAGCCAAAGGGGGCTGGAACTGCTGTGTAGACCACCCTTTCAGCCAGGCAGCGCCGTGCTAATCTAGTTCCGGAAGAATTTCCTGGCCCAGGGGGACACAGGCAAAACGTGCTTTGTCGCTGTTTTCGGGGCATAGCACGGGCCCACTGCCCATCGCTTGGTGGCACAGAACGAGGCCAGGAGGGAACGGCATTTTGACACAAGACTACGAAGGACACGAAAAGATGAACCGAGCTCTCTAGATAAGCTCTGAAAGACCAAGTGCCACCAGGATGATGGAAGCGGTTACAGGACGGGGAAGAAGAGGGCTCGGTCCCTTTCTCTAAACTGCCTACAAAAGTCCGCTGAGCACAGCTGGGTTAATAAATCCATGCAGATCAACAGGAAGCCGGTCGCGTTTTACACCCAGGACACGGGTCCTTCCAACCCGAGGGTCCCTTCTCTGCTCTTCAGCAGGGCCCCCTCCCGCGGACTCTCTCGAGCACACAGAATACAGCTTCGGAACTGAGGATGCTGAGGCCAAAACGCAGACCGAAGACTCCCCGTCACTTTGGTTTCAGTCATTGGGGGGTGTTAAAAAATAAATCAAGGAAACACGAGGAATTAGTTACGACTCTTGGAACAGAATCCCCATTTTTCCTGATAGACCACCGCAGCCCAAGGGTCACTGGGCGAACATTTTCTTGGGGTCAAAATCATCCGTATCCAACCGCGCTGCTTTGTGGGAACAGCCTCCCCGTCTCCCTGCGTGCCCGTCTCCTCTCCAACCAAACCAAGCCCATCAGGCGGGGGTCGGGGGCGGCAGGACCCCAAAAAGCAGCAGCGGCGGCGGCCAGAGGGAGCTCGAGTTGCATCTCACAACAAGGGCAGCAGGGGCAGCACCTACAGCGGGTCTTTCTTACTCAAACCGTTTCGAGACACAAGGGCGTAAGCAGTAGCACACTTAAACAGCCACACGCTTCTTCATTTAAAAACATCGCTTCTTTATTTCAAAGGCAAAATAAAAGACCCTCCCGACCCTCTCCAAAAAAACCCAATAATAATAATAACAATAATAAAAAATCTTATTAGAAACCATAAGGAAGCACTCAGAGTTTGAGTATTACATTCTTCAAGTATGCTGTTCGGATTTTTTTATTTCTAAGTTGGTAACTATACACACATATATATATATATATAAAAAAAAAAAAACCTTAAAAGTGCGGCCAAGGAGTTTTGCTGAAAATTAAGTACTCAGAGAGCTACTTCGAAATACTGCGGTGGGGCGGGCGGTACAGCGATCCTTTGGGGATGACGCTCTCGCTTCTGTGTCCCGGCAGAGGTTAAGGGGACAGGTCCGAAAGTGGTCAGACTTCCAGGGTTAGCACGAGGGGCCACCTCGGGTCGGGGAGCCAGGGAGACGCACGCGTTCTCTCCCAGACGAGGAAACTCTGCCCTGAATCCGAACGCTCAGACACGGAATGTAGGGGGTTTCACAGTCAGATCAGTCTGGGACGGGGGAGGCGGGGAGCCCAGACAAGGCAGGGTGCTGGGTGTCACCGGTGTGCCCTCATCGGGTTTTCGCGTCTTTCCAGTGGGTTCTAGGGCAGTCCTTCGAGCCACAGTTGAGAATGCCCTTCGGTGTGCGCCGGACCGTCAGTTCGTGTTAAAGGACCGTTGTAAGATGTGCATCCCAAGGAGAATCATGCTACATAAAAATGACCCAAGATCGTTGCCCAAAAAACGTCTTGGATAAAATCTAAAAAATACTATTGCAATTGCGTCTCTTGAAGGGAAAAAAACATTATTCTAAATGTAAACAGATTCACTCGACTCGTCCGTTGCTGCAGAAGACGCCGGAGCAGGCAAGCCGCTGTCTAACGCTCCGCTGCACGCGCTCGCCGGAGGGGGCCCCGCCTGCCCGCGCCGCCATCATCTCGGGGACGCAAAGAACCGCTCCACGTAGCCGAACAGGGCGTCCCAGTGCTTCCAGAGAAAGGCAACGAACACCACGAGGAATAAAGTGCCGAACGTCCTGTTGCGCGTCTTCATGAGCGGGACCACGCAGTTGGCCACCGTGGACACGAACACCAGCAGGACCGCCATGACGGCCAGCAGGATGTTGATGAGCTTGCCCAGCAGGTTGCGCGCGGTGGCGTTCTCCAGCCCCTCGAGCTGCACGACCTGCTGCTGCTGCTGCTGCAGCTCCATCTTGGAGATGCGGGTCTGGCAGGCTTCCAGGGCCTCCTGCGGGCCGAACAGGGCAGCGTTAGGCCTCCCGCGGACGAGCGCTAGCCGGCGAGGTGGGTGCGCCGTGAGCCACGCCAGTGACTTGCTTTTCCTCTGAGACAGAGTCTCACTCTGTCGCCTGGGCTAGAGTGCCGTGGTGTCAGCCTCACTCACAGCAACCCCGACTCCTGGGCTCAAGCGATCCTCCTGCCTCAGCCTCCCGAGTAGCTGGGACCACAGGAGTAGCTGGGACTATAGGAGTATCTGGGATGACAGGAGTAGCTGGGACTACAGGAGTAGCTGGGATGAGAGGAGTAGCCGGGACTACAGGAGTAGCTGGGACTATAGGAGTATCTGAGACGACAGGAGTAACTGGGACTATAGGAGTATCTGGGATGACAGGAGTAGCTGGGACTACAGGAGTAGCTGGGATGAGAGGAGTAGCCGGGACTACAGGAGTAGCTGGGACTATAGGAGTATCTGAGACGACAGGAGTAACTGGGACTATAGGAGTATCTGGGATGACAGGAGTAGCTGGGACTACAGGAGTAGCTGGG
>RJWJ010008724.1:0-52433 GCA_004363605.1 Indri indri
AAAAAAAAAAAAAAAAAAGAGTCATAAAGAATCTCATATAACAAAACTACTTTTATACTCAGCGTGTAGCACATATGGACATTTGTTAAGCAGACCATTAAGCTTCACAAGACAAAGTACTATACACAAAATGCTATCTCTCTGCTCCCTATCTGTGTTCTTCCCACCTTTAACTTAAGATTGCTGAAATGTTTACATTCATAATTTAATCTACTTTTTGGCAGAGGACACAATATAAATTGCTCAGGTAGCTTCCTTTATTACTCATTTCTAGTATTCCAACTCTCAAGGGAGGGAGCAGGAGATTGTGGGAGGGGGGGAGTACTGTAAACACTAGAGCTACTGTCCAGAATACACACCTACTCACGAACATGCATTCACTCACCCTATACCACTAATATCATGAGACTAAAGGAAGACATGGAAATTGCCCCTTTCTGTCTGGATTCAGAGCATTTCTTTTTATTTACTAATTTATGAAAGAGGCTGAACACCAATTATTTAATCTCTAGTTTCTCAAATCTGGAAATACGGTGTCTAAAAATGTACCCTCACAAAATCCTATTGCAACAAAAGTTGGGGGTTCCACAAATATTAATTATACTTTTTACCTGAACAAACAAATCATTTCTTCCTGAAACATTTTTATTCTAAAAAACAATCATCACACAAAATTTAGAATTTTATCACTCTAACACAATTGTCATTTCCAATGTTCCTGTGTTACCTATTTCAATACAATCAAAACCACAATGCACAAACTTTATTCACATACCAACAATAACACTCCTGGCCTCCCAAAGTGCTAGGATTACAGGCTTGAGCCACCATACCCAGTCGGATAACCTTTACTTGTGAGATCAAAGTACATCTTTTTTACCATCAAGTTTACAAGAACCTTCCTATATAGCTTAGTGGCTTTCTATAGTCTCCCTTATTTAAAATCCAATTGACTAGGAAGTCTTGGCCATTGCATCTCAGAAATAACAAATTTTTTGTTATTATTAAAACTCAGCAAACATTTCTCATTTAGGTTTTCAATTTTTAATTATTTCTTATGAATAAACTGCTAGAAGTGAATTTGTTGGACAGATTAAAGAGTATGAACATTTTTATGCATTTAATGCAAGTGCTAAAGTAATAACCAAAATAGAAATATACACTGCCACCAGCAATGCAGGAGTGTTTATCATTTCACAGAAACCAAAATAGCATTAGGTGTTAAAATTGAAAACCCCTTTAAACTTATGTCTTAACATGATACACTAATATATCTGCTGTAATATATATTTCTTTGACTACTAACATGATTATACACTTTTCCTTATTCATGCAAACTTTTAAAAAAGAATCTTATTAAATAAAATTATTCTAATTTATTAACTTATTTTGATATATATCTACTATTAGTATGTTTCTTAAAGAGAAGAAAACTATTAAAGCTATTCCACCACTGAAATTGCCATAATGCAGTTTTCAGATTGATTTGTTCATTTCTACAGCAACTACAAGTTTCATGTGTGTTTCTTTCATGTGTGCTACAAAAAGTCAAATGACCAAGGAGCACTCCTTTGCAATTCTAGAGACATCGTAAGGAACCAGTGAAGACGTAACAACCACAGGCCACTCAACTAACATACTAGGTGGGGTACTTGTTGGACAAGACCCCTCACACAACAACTTTCTATCTCTATATACCATTGGTTGTCTTCTTTTCTGCCACTTTTAAAGGAAAAGAAAGGAGACAAGGGACAAAAAATAAAAATACCTACTATATTAAACCCACAGGAACCTCCAAAAGATTAAAAAGCCCAAAGAAACACACAGCTAATGGAAGAGGAACAAAAAGCATGTTATATGTTTCAGTCCTACTACAGAGAGACCCATGTCTACATAACAATAAAAAAGGAAGAATTCTGAATATAGGGTAATAAGATCTCTTCAATATTACTAATGTTAGAGACCTCCTATCTCTACATTTTATGAGTCACACTTTTCTTACTGACCCCTCAATTTCAGATTCAAAACATAATTTCAGTCCTTTAAACTGATAACTCCCAAGAATTGTAAAAAGTTTCTCTAGAAAAACATTTTACTGGAGTAACAGCTACTGAACGCCCTACCTAAACCCTGAGTACTAACTATATAGATCGCAAGTAGAAGATTCCTTTACCAAAATTTTTCTTATTCCTTGAGAAATACAAGAAGTAAAATCAAGAAATAGAAAACAGCAGTAACCTACCATAAAGTTGTACTTGGGATTTAAAGATTAAAACTCAATCACTAAATACTTTAGAAACATGTTTACCCTTAAGGAGAAAATGTGTATCTCTCTTCTGTAAGAGGAGATATAAAACACAGGTCTTAGCACAGGCCTATGAACCCAGCAAAAGGAAAACCAAAAGCGGGTCTTTAATGAGCAGCTAAAATACTCAGATTTTTAATCTTCATACTTTTTATAAATGAAGTAATTTGCATGAAAGAAATGACTGGGAAAACACCTATATCTAGTAGATTCAAAGGGCATACAGGAATTATAGTTTGTAATAATGAAAATCATCACAAGAAACATACCTATAACCAAACCAAGGAGCACCTGTATTCATTTTTACTTGCACCCAAATAGCCTCATTTTCCCATCTAAACATAAAAAACCATAATTAAATGATAATTTTAAACCATTTTTATTAATGAATATTTCTATTACTCTAAAATAGTTTGGTACATCCTAATTTCCCAAATCATCTGATAAATAGTATGTTTTCATAAGTAATTGCTTTCTATATTGCTTTGTACAAATATAGGCAAGTAACAGTTAAACTGAATCCCAAAGGTCTACTCAGTGGCTAAAAACTTTTGTTCAAAGTTCTTAGAAAGGTCGTTAACAATAGTTTATAAGTTTGAGTCAGTGATGTATGTGTCCTTTAATCTACCTCTACTCTAAGAGTATTCTTGTTCTTCTTATGTCTATAATATAGATTATAGCACCTTACAGACTGCGTTGATTTTCTTTCTTTTTTTTTTTCAAGTTGGGGTAAGGCTATGTTGCCCAAGCTGGTCTGGAACTCCTGCCTTCAAATGATCGTCCCACCTTAGCCTCCTGAGTCACTGGGATTACAGGCATGAGCCACCACACCCAGTTTACGTTGATGTTTTCAACCTCTCCTCAAAAGTAATAATGAATTATTTTAATACATTGTATTCAGGAGACAACACCAGAATGTGACAAGTTGAAGAAAATTAAATTTCTGTATAAATCATGTTCAGGAGAAATAGTAGCACCTGCCTGTTTGAATGTCCTTCCAGAGAACCCAGGATTTAGAACTGTCTTCAAATATGATGAAGCAGCTCTGTTTCAATATGTTTATCTGCAATACAGAGAAATACTTAACAGTGATCTCTTAAAATTAAAAACATGAAGTTAAATTTAAGGTTACTAAAAGTTTACTGAAAAAGCAGGAAAAGATACATTAAGGTAACTTGCCTTTTTGATAGTTCCAAGATAAAACAAGCCATCTGACCATCTAGCTAGGACATCCTGACCCTCTTCAAATTTACATGCTGGCTTTTTGGCTTTTTGTCCATCCTGTAAAGACAGCTTGGTCAAGGATGTTGGGGTCTTTTGGTTTCGACGTAAAGGAGACCGCTTGTGGACCAGTGAATTACCTGCCCCTGTAGAGTCTCTGTTTAGGGAATAAAAGACCATATATAAGATTTACTTGCAGAACTTACTTTACCAATGAGATATTTCATATGTTAGTCAAAAATTTTCATTTGTTAAAAACCTTAAATTGAAGGAAAATATGAAAAGTAGCTCAAATCACAAATACTTTCCAAACAAATTTAAAAAGAAATGATAGTAATTCTCAATATTCATTCACTGCCTATCCTAAGTGAGGCCAGGATTCAGCAAACACTCTAAGATAACATATTCAGGACAGTTATCACCAAAATAACAGCTTTAAGTTGAGGTGGACAGGCCATGGTCATAAGCAAAGAATGCCTTGAATCTCATGACTAACTTTAGATAGGAATAAAAGTGAACTAAATTACAATCTCTTAATTATGCCACATGCAGTTAAGACACACCAACCAGTGACTTTGGTGGGTAGTTGGGTATATTCACACTCATTGGAAGGGTAGTTATGACCCTCTCCCTACAGGGAAACATTACTAAATTGAGTCTTTTTATTGCTGGAAGTGTATCACAGTCAATAAAATATGCAGACTGGGGCCGGGCGCGGTGGCTCACGCCTGTAATCCTAGCACTCTGGGAGGCCAAGGCGGGCGGATCGTTCTGAGCTCGGGAGTTCGAGACCAGCCTGAGCAAGAGCGAGACCCCGTCTCTACCAAAAATAGAAAGAAATTAATTGGACAGCTAAAAATATATATAGAAAAAATTAGCCGGGCATGGTGGCACATGCCTGTGGTCCCAAGCTACTCGGGAGGCTGAGACAGTAGGATTGCTTGAGCCCAGGAGTTTGAGGTTGCTGTGAGCTAGGCTGACGCCACGGCACTCACCCCAGGCGAGAGAGTGAGACTCTGTCTCAAAAAAAAAAAAAAAAAAATATGCAGACCGGGAGTTAAAAAAAAATTGAAAATCACCAATTTCATAAAACCGCATTCAAATGGAAAGTGTATTATGAGAGCATTTACTTTTTTTAAAGGAAAAATTCCAACATTATATACTACAAAATTACATTTTAACTTAGGTATTAGTCATCCCATAAATAGCACAGCATACCAGCAAATCAACTGTTTGGTTTCACTTTTCCAATCACTAACTGAACATACAATGACATGTAAAACTAGACAGACAATAATTCTAAAATAGCACAAAAGTTTAATAAAAATAAAGCAAGCAAAAAGTAAAAAAAAAAAAAAAAGTTTCAATACCTAAGAATTAGGAATACTAATTTCAATACCTAAAAATATAGAAATTCTGGGAAATCCTACAGCTACAACATGGATGAATCCAAAAGACATTCCACTAAAAGTGAAACAAGCCAGACAGAAAGGACAATTATTGTATAATTCCACTTAATGAGTACCTAGAGTACTCAACTTCATAGAGACAGAAAATAGAATGGTGGAAGCCAAAGGCTAGGAGGAAGGAGGAGTGGGGTGTTAGTGATTAATGAGTCAAAGTTTCAGTTTGAAAAAAACGCATTTTAAAGATATCCAAAGAAATAACAAGCGGTAGTACCTCCCAAATTTGCTGAAAAACATTAATTTACACATCTAAGAAGCTTAACAAACTCCACGTATTAAAGATTAAATGCAAAGAGATCTACACCCAGCCACATCAGCAAAAATGCTGAAAGAGAAAATCTTGAAAGCAACAAGAGAAATAGGACTCAAAATGTACAAGAAAAGCACAATAAGATTACCAATTAACTTCTCATCAAAAACAATGAAGGCCAGAAGGCAATGAGATGACATATTCAAAGTGCTGAAGGGGGCCGCAGAGGGGACCTGTTCACCTGTCAAGCAAGAATCTTACATCCAGCAAAACTGTCTTTCAGAAATGAAAGCAAAGGCTAGCCACAGTGGATCACACCTACAGTCCTAACACACACCCAGGTAGGAGGATCACTTGGGGTCAAGACCCTGTCTCTACCAAAAGTAGAAAAAATTAGCCTGGCATGGTGGCACATGGCTATAGTCCCAGCTACTAGGGAAGCTGAGGCAGAAGGATTGCTGGAGCCCAGGAGTTTGAGGTTGCAGTGAGCTATGACCATGCCACTGCACTCTACTTGGGGCGACAGAGTGAGACTCTGTCTGGGGTGGCGGGAGGTGAAATAGATACTCCCAGATAAACAAAAATGAATTTTTTACTAGCAGGACCACCTTACAAGAAATACTAAAAGAAGTTCTTATGGTTGAAAGCAAGTAAACCCAGAAGGAAATTCAAATCCATATGCCAAAAAAAACACCACCAATGAAGGCAATTAAGTAATTATAAAAGACAGTATAAACTGCATATGTCCTCTAAAGCAAGCATACTAAACAATGTGCATAATTGTATTGCTAAACCTATAACATATAGAAATGTAACATATTTGACAATAACAGCACAAAGGAGATGAGTGGGAGCAAACTTGTTTTAAAGAAATGACACAAAATGTTAACCTGAACCCACATGAACAAATGAAGAAAATCAAAAAATGGTAGTAAATAAGGTAAATATAAATGAAGTCTGTCACTTCCAGAAAGTATCTGCCATATACACAAGTCAATCACTCTTTCAAGTAAAAACGATGTTCCATGAAAAAGCTGCTAGTTCAACTAGCACCTCAAAAAATGGCACGATGCTTTAGGTACACTTCATCACACATGACCCTAAAAACCTAAACTCAAGATCAAAATTTAATTATCAATTTTTACTGTTTCAGCGAGAATGTTAAGTAAAATAAGATTTGGGGTATGTGCATATGCGTATATTTTATGTTTTTTGTTTGATTACACAACAATGAAGAACACTAGTACTGTTTCAAGTCACTGCCTTGATTTCATGCTAAGGCACAAAGCAGTTTTACCTAACACTGTTTCTGAACCATCTGTACAAATGTCAACACAATGGAAAAGGCAAAAAACATCTCAGTATTATTATAAAAATAGTTTCAACCTTTCAGACTCCCTGAAAAGGTCCATGGATCACATTTTGAGAACCACTGTTCTAAAGGAATATATATTACCATATATCACTGCCATATAGTTCATTATGAGGAAAGTACTTTAGTACCATAATTAGAGGGGTTAAAAAGTTTAAACATTTGACAGGATGAGTGCTAGAGAGCACAAGTAAACTGGAGGATGAATCACAATGAATTCTATTAGCAGGGATGCTCAAGGCCAGGTTGAGAACCTTCTTTCTCCAGACACTGAAACAATTTAATGCCTTAAATCACAGTATGAAAATGACTCTATTGGCAAGCAAGTTTTTTAAAAGTTCAGAGTTCACTTGAGGAATTTTGCATATTTACGTTAAAGAAACTAACCAAAGCCTGAACAATGATTATGGGTGAGAAATGACTTCAATAGAATGCCAACAGAGGACTAGAACCTAGAATGTTCCAATTCTACAGTGCAAAATTTATAAAAATCAAAATTGCAAAGATTCCCAGACAGTTTCATATGCTCTGCTATTGCTTCAAGAAATTTTCTCCTTTATCATGATGGCAAAGTCTGTCTTACTCTCCGCTGTACTATTCCCATTGCACAGCACATCCTTAGATGATAAGATAGCAAACTTTTTTTGACTTTTCTATCTCCTAGTTAGTGTTTTTGCCCTGCTTCTAGTATTTCTGGTGTGCTGTGTATCAATGAGACCTAACCTAATAATAGTTACCCTTGATTCCTTACGACCCCCTCCTACCACCTCCTTATTTTTCCCTCCCATTCACAAACCTCTGAGGAAAAGTTATTGACATTACTATGTGCCTGAAACTACATTAAACATTCAATATAATCATTTACAAATCATTTTTTGAGCCCCTATTATGAGCCACTTACTATGCCAGGTGCTAGATATACAGAAGTAATGCCATGGAGACATTTTTGCAGATGAGAATTTTTATAGATCCCCTTTTACAAGCAAGAAGTATAACTGCGAGACAGATTAAATAACTTGACAAAGGTTACAGAATTACAAACCAAAGCTAGAATAATCTGTTGGTATCTTCCTATTAGTATTCAACCATGCTTAAAAACTTATAAAAAGGATGCAGGGATGGGGGGACCAGACTGAACAAGAGCAAGACCTGGTCTCTACTAAAAACAGAAAAATTAGCCGGGCATGGTGGTGCACACCTGTAGTCCCAGCTACTCAGGAGACCGAGGCAGGAGGATCACTTGAGCCCAGGAGTTTGACATTGCAGTGAGCTATGATGATGCCACTGCACGCTACCCAGGGCAACAGAACAACCTTCTATCTCAAAAAAAAAAGAAAAAAAAGGATGGGGGGAACAACTAAAATTCTCTTGATTCTTTGTGTTCCCACCACTTCCTATTTCTTTCCTACCATTCACAGCCAAACCTCTGGGGAGCAAAGTTACATATACTGTCTCCACTCCTATAGTCCTCCCCAGTTAGTCTTCTGCCCACTGCAATGCCTCCCCACCCCCCCACCGCCACCAAAAACAGCGTGTGTCTGTCTTACTCTTATTCACAGCTATATCCACAATGCTTTGCACAGGACATGGTACACAAAAGGCAGAAATGTTATGTGGGATTTGTAAGTTTAAGTCAAGAAAAATCTGTTTAGTGAGTTAAATTTTTTTCTAATAATGACTGTTAGCACAAATAATCTGTTTTGCTCTAAGTAAACAATAGACCATCACTCACATTTAAGGCAAATAGATACCAACCTTTTATCCACATAAACATGAAGAAGATATAAATCATATATAAAACTACATTAATAAACAAAAACATTTATAAAAGCATTGTCTTCTTTCAAAATTTCTCTGCCCAAAAAAACCTCACAGAAAACATAGCAAGAGGCTGGACATGATATCTCATGCCTATAATCCCAGAACTTTGGGAGATCACTCGAGAAAACTGCTTGAGGCCAAAAGTTCAAGGCCAGCCTGAGCAAGAGACCCCATCTCTACAAGAAAACAGAAAAATTAACAGGGCATGGTGGCGTGCACCTGTAGTTCCAGCTACTTGGGAGGCTGAGGCAGGAGGATCGCTTGAGGCTGGGAGCTTGAGGTTGCAGCAAGCTATGATCACATCACTGCACTCTAGCCCAGGCAACAAAGTGAGATCCTGTCTTTAAAAAAAAAAAAAGAAAGAAAGAAAGAAGAAAGAAGAAGAAGAAAGGAAAGGAAAGGGAAAGGGAAAGGGAAAGGGAAAGGGAAAGGGAAAATGATCCATAATACCACAACTCAAACATAACTAGAATACACATCTTTGTACACTTTCCCCCCTAAGGCTTCCCCCACCATGTAGTTTTCTCCCCATTATTATCACTGATTACTTCCCTCTTTTCTGTAATATGAACTTTATTAGAAGCCAAATTAATTTTTCTAATTTTAAAATTATTTCTTTTCTGATAACAAAGGTAAACATGCTGATGGTAAAATAAATAACATAGAAACATACAGTTAAAAGTGAAAATTTCCCGTGCTATCTCCACCAACAGAAGAAAACTGTTCATCTGATTTTTCTCATATATACACTAAATATATACATATAATTTATATAAATGTTTTTAACAAAATGTAGAGTATTCTATATACTGTTCTATAACTTTTCTCATATAAAAATACATCTTGGGACAATGTAACTTCCATCCGGTAAGTATAAAACAAAAGCAGACACGACAATCTTTTCATCAGCTACTAAGGTTTCCAACCATTACCCAACTGAGGAACACATGTTTTCAATGTTTTACTGCCATAAGCAATAATATAAAGCTCATTCTTTTACATTCCCAACTATCGTATAGGATAAAATCATAAAGATAATTACTGTACCAGACTGTGTACATTTTTCCTCCTTATAACAGAAAATTTACAAACATATACAAAAGAAGACAAAACAAGCACAATGAGCCATCAAGTACTTACCGCCCAGTTTTAATTATCATCTCATGGCCAATATTGTTTCATTTATACATCCATTTCCCCTCAACCTCATATTATGTATTTTTTTAATGTCATAGATATTATCAACTTATTCTCCCAAGAGGTACCAATTAACACTCTCCCTGACACTATTAGAGTAGTACTAGATGGCCCACACCTTCACCAACAGGGGATATTATCATTCTTTTGCTATTTGATGACAACACACATACACGCACACTCCATCTCTTTCTGTATTTCTATTATTATTAATGAAGCGGCACTTTTTTTCATAGGTTTGTTGACAATTTGTATGACTTCTGGAAACTGCAGTGGATGTTCTTTGCCCATTTTTTTTTAACTGAAATGCTAATCTTTCTCATAATAAAATTTTTAAGAGCATCTTTTGTAAGCAATAACCCTTGTTTACATGTTGCAAACATTTTTCTCAGTTCACACACTGTAAAGTGCCATGATAAACAGGTTTTTTTTTTTAATTGGGGAATCAGTTTTAATTGGGTGCTCAGCTGACTCTGTTCAGTAGCTACAAAGCTGTATCCCTCATCTCACCTTATCTTAGATTTAGGCTGTCTCTGTTTAAGAATCTAGGGGCTTGAATGGACACACTTGAAACTCAGACTTGGGGAGAGAAGCGGGGGCAAAAGCAACATACGTAACCTAAACATCTGTACCCCCATAATATGCTGAAATAAAAAAAAAAAAGAATCTAGGGGCTGAGGGGAGGGGAGAATAAGAAGTTATTTTTTAATGGATACAGAGTTTCAGTTTCAGAAGATGAAGGAGTTATGGAGATGGATGTTGGTAGAATTACACAATATTATGAATGTATTTAATACCACTAAAATGGTACTCGAAATGGTTAAAATAGGCCAGGCTCCATGGCTCACGCCTGTAATCCTAACGCTTTGGGAGGTTGAGGTGGGAGGACTGCTTGAGGCCAAGAGTTCAAGGCCAGCCCAAGCAAACAGGGAGACCCTGTCTCTACAAAAAATTAGAAAACATTTAGCCAGGCGCAGTGGCACACGCCTATAGTCCCAGCTACTCAGGAGGCTGAGGCAGGAGGATCGCTTGAGTCTGGGAGTTTGAGGTTGCAGTGAGCTATAATCACATCACTGCACTCCAGCCCAGGCAACAGAGTGAGACCAAAAAAATAAAAAATAAAAAAATAAAGATGATAAATGTTACGTTATATGTATTTTACCACAATAAAACAATGGAAGGAAGTGAATCGCTGCCACTGCACCACCGCTAAACATCTTGAAAGAGATTGCCTGGACAAGAGACGTTTCCTCCCTTGAAACCAAGTGGAGATCAAGGACTCAAGCCACTACTTCTTTCTTGGTTTACTAGCCCCACAATAAATAAAACCCTGACTAAAGAACTTGAAAATTTGGATGTATAATTCAAGAAAGAGTATGGCTTAGGAAAGAGAGGAATTAATTCTTCCTGACTCATTCCTCAATTTATTCCTCCAACTAACTAAAGGACTATCTGAATTATTAGTTGTAAGACCCTGGACAGTCTAATCTGTCTAACATAACCTCTCAAGACTACTGTGAGGCTAATATTTAAAAACACAGGTTAAGGTACCGCCATAATATAATTTCTCAACAAATGGCGAAAAAAACATCAAGAAATCTAACTCATTTTCAGGTTAATTACGTTTCCTTCAATAAATATTCAATGAATGCCTGTGCTAGGCCCTAGGGATACACAGGTAAATAAGACAGTCAAGGTCCCCTACCCTAAGGGCCCAACATTCTGGTAGGAAAAACTCAACTAGACTTTCCTTCTTCAAGGCTCCTTTCCCTATTCAAGCCCACGCATCAAGTTCAGGTTAGACACTCTCTTAAGTATGCTAGAGTTCCTCCATCATTACACTTCTCACACTGTGCTTAATGTGCCTACTTACTTGTCTTTATCCACTCCCCACTCCCTAAATAGTCTATACTCTGAGAGGGGAAAGAATTATTCCATCCTACTTACCATTATTTCCCCAGTACCTAGCACAGCGCCCAAAAAGGAGTAGGAGTACAATAAGTAATCAGTAAATTACCAGCAGTAACTGGTAATTTAATTAAAGGCAATTTCTACAAGCAAATGCCACTACCCCAACAGAGGACTCACCTCCCCAGCAGGAACTTTCATCCCACTACCGTGCTGCTGAGATTTTTCCCTCCTCTTCTCTGGTAACCCCAATCGGCCTTGAAAGATGCACCACAACCATGTCTCCAGTAGCCCTGCCACTACTCTTCAGCCCATGGAGTACCATTTAGCAGCTAAGGGAGAAAAGGAAGGAAAACCAAGTCCCACTTCACAGTGTACCTCCCACTGGAGCACCCTCCTCCCGACTCATCAATCCGCAAAGCCATATGATTTTGCAATAACAGGGGGAAAAAACAGCACTGCTAAAAGAAAAGGGAAGAAAAAAGCCTATTCTGCTGTTATCAAATCCCAAGAGTCACAGGCTTCATCTCTTAAGGAGCACAAAGCTGCTATCTTTCCCATGCTCCTTCCCACAATTTCTTCCCTTCCCTGGGAGAAGTAGCAAATACACTGGTTAACCACATGTGAAGAATATAATGTAACCTAAAAAAAGTGCCAATTTTGGTGGAAATGTTCACATAGATACATATGGTCAAATTCATGAGGCCAAGCAGGGCCAAAGTAAGGCCCAGGTATAAGGGAAGCAGCAGGCAATCTACTTAAACGCTAAAGCTATGGGGAAGGAATTCTGTATCTCTTGAGACAGGTACAGTAAAATGAAGCCTGAGACTGGTTGCCTCCATTCTGGTTGAGGATTCCTTGAAAGTAAAACTTCAAAGGGAACCAAGGTTGAAACTAGTGGACAAAAAGCATAAAGAAGCAGATTTAAGGCTGGCTCTACTCTATATACACATGCAGTAGGTTTTTTTTAAATCACGTAGTACAAAAAAATTTAAAATGAAAAGAAAAAGTTCCTCAATCCATCCCTTCCCATATCCCAGCCCTGCTCTCACAGGTGGGTGCTTTTTTTTTAAACTCTTTCAGCTATTTCTTCTGGGAGACACCTTCATATTTCCTAATAACGTGCTTACACTTCTCTTTGAAAACTGATCAGTTTCTGATGTGACCTCTTACCAAAGAAGTTGGTAATTCACATCTTACACCAACTCCCACTTCCTACCTCCCATCCTCTACAAATCTTATCGGCCTGTTTTCATTAAATCAGTAAGTTTTATCTACCATAAAATGTGTAAATATTAGTCACTGCAAAGATAAGCATTATATCCTTATTAAATATCCTTTCTATTCACTTTTAAAAATTTTTCCCAGAATTGCTTAATATATCCCTTTATTGCCTCCTCTTTCAAATTGTCAAAGATAATTTCAAACCTTCCTTCTTCCCACAGGTACCTGTTGCTTCTAGAGCTCTCCGCATTCCTACACCAATCTAGAATGACCCTCTAGGCCTTGTCCTTATCACCTTGGAAGTTCCCCTTATCACTCTGCTTTCTAGATCATATATTTTTTTGCTGGAGCGGTGGCTTGCAATAAAAAGATGTATACATTTAAACTTTCTGTATCTAAAAATATCTCAATCCTACTCTCACAACTGACTGCCGGTTTCCTGGATATAGAATTTAATGTTGAAAATAATTTCCCCTCAGAAGTTTGATGGTATTCCTCTACTACACTCAGCACTGGTGATGAAAAATCTGATGCCACTCTGATTTTTACTCCTTTATACGTTGCCATTTTCCCCACCTCAGGAAGTTTTTAGGATCTTCCTTTATCCTTGATGTCTTGAAATTTCACAAGGATATGTCTAGACATGAGGTCTTCTTTCAATCATACTTCTCAGCCTTCAAAAAACCCTTTCCATTATCTATTTCTTTATACATTTTTTTTCTGCTTATCTTAGGCTCTCATTTCATGCAGCAGGCTTTCCTCAACTACTTAGTAGTCCTTAATTGTCCACTTAAGATTGATGCTATATAATAAAAATGTGCATGGGATCTCTTTCTATGTGATAAAGGACTTACAGAGTGGTAAGCAGTGCGTTAGGGGGATCGGGTGGGGAGGCAACCACTTAGGCTAAAAAAAACCTCTGAATGCCAAAACAGGAAGTCTTTCTTCAGGAACCTACAGATGTAAAAACCTCCTCCACATTCTTTACCTGACAGGCTAAACAACTGGGTATAGGTAGGTAGTGTCTATCTGTTTAAGATATAAACAAATATCTCACTCTTACCATCTATAGATGTTATCCTCTCATCCCTCACCTTGCTGGGACCCTCGGTCAGGGTTGCTACTAGTGGTTCAGAATCAGCAGATACCCTAGTCTCACAGCTGGGCAACATTGAGAAAAAATGCATTTATTAGAGCATAAGGTTAAATTTTGAAACCATGACAGTAGATAGTAAATATCAGAAACGCTGGAAATAAACTACATTACGAATTATATATCAACTGACTTAGAATCTCAATTCCCATTTATAATGATTTATATGCAAAAATGTAGCCTTATTATAAACCAATGTATTTTATCTCCCTAGCTGACAGCTTATATTTGAAAACTAGTATCTCACGATGTACTCTTTAATTAACCAGAACATTTTAACTAACCAAAACAGTCCATTCCCCAAGCTATTTCATAATAAGAGTCCAATGGAAGTTAAGGAAAAAATGGTGATTTTATTTAACTGTATGGCTGTGGTTATTCAACAAATATCTGTAGAATGCCTACGTGCCAGGTACTATGCTGAGTGTTAAGAAAAACACTTATGGAAAGATACAGCACATACCACCAAGGAATTACAGCCTGAGTAAGGAAACACATGCACACCAAAACTATATGTAATGTAATTCCTATGATGAATAGACACAAGAATAATAGCTAATCTAACCAGAAGTAAGAGGCAGGGTCAGACAAAATTTCATTAAGACTCAGCTTTAACTCAAGACTTAAAGGATGAGTAGTAGTTTCAGAGGTTAACTTTAGAGTAGGCTTCATAAGCCTAGGGAACATATGGAAAGGTACAAAGTCAGGAGACAACACACACTTTTCTAAGAACGAAATTCATTTATAGCTACAGCTCAAATTATAACAAAGAGAAAATGACAAACACTGGACAAATAAAAAAGCCCAAGCTACAAAAGCACCATTAAAGTAGGGTCCTTGCCTCTCTGTCTTATTTACTGTTATAAATGCCCTATACCTAGCACATAAGAGGTTCTCAATACTGGCTGAATGAATAAACAAATAAATGTTATACAAAAGAGAAAAGATGCAAACCCTAATAAATCTGTAATAGTCTATGAAGAACAGACAGACCTGAATTAGGGCCATGAAGAAGCTGGAATAGAAAAAAAAAATTCCCTGGGTAGCAGGGCTTCGAGTAACTTATTTTATTTACTTTACATTTTCCAGGTTTTTAAAAATAATCATGGCATTACTCTTATAACATGAAATAATTAAAAAGTAGAATGGATAGGTATTAAGAATTGACTTTATGTGATATTGAGAACAAAGGAGAAATTTGCCGTAATCCCCAGGTTTTTAACTTGGAAAATTGGGAAGATGGTATGGGGGAAATTTAGCAAAATTAAATCATCAATATTTCATCCAAGAAAGGATATCTTCTAGACAAAATATTCATAAAACTGACCATATACCAATCCTCAAAGCAAGTCTCAACAAATTTCAAGCTATAAAATCACACGGTGTATGTTCTATGACTACAATGTTGTAAGAGTCAAAATCAATAAAAAGAACAAAAGTCTGAAAATCAAGACATCTGCTTCGAAATAATCCATGGGCCAAAGAAGAAATCATGATGGAAATTAGCAAGGATTCTGAACAGAATAACAAAAACCACGCATTAAAACTTGTGGGATGCAGCTGAAGCAGAACCTAGAGACAGAAGTCTCAAAATACATGTATTAGAAAGGAAAAAAAAAACTTGAAAGTTAATGAATTAAGTATGCATCTCATGCTGAAAGAGAAAAAAAGGAAAATAAGCCCAAGAAAAGAAGAAAAATAAAAACAGTAATTAACATAAGGAAAAAAACACAACAGATAGAGAGCCAATAGCACCAAAAGCTGGTCTTCTGAAAAGACTAATAAAACTGGCAAATATTAGGGGAAGATTATTCAGGAAGTCTGGGAAGCAGTAGGATATAAAGAACCAGAGCTCAGAAAGAAAATCAGGTTTAGAAGTAAAGATCTAGAAGTCATGAAAATATTGATGATATGATGATTTGGAGCCCTGGATAGAAATGAGAGGAGAAATGGGATGAGGGGGACTTTATTAAGATAGCAGAGTAGAGATTTCTTTGTTCTTTCTCATCCCAACACAAGGAGAAAAGAAAAAATTAAACACATTCCATCTTCAATCATACTCGAGTAAATGTGAAACCCCAAATCACTACATATGAACACAGAAAGCAGCTGGAAGAATAATAAGGACTTGTAAAATGAGGATGAAGATTGAACTTCAGTGCCCAGCAGGAGGAACAATGAGCAATGAGAAGCAAATCCATTTGTCTACAGAACTCCAAAAGACTAATTGGTGCACTAGACTCAAAAGGCAGAGTCAGGTAAGGGAACTAAGTATGGAGTAATACACAGAAGTCTGTATCAAAGGACACTTGGGGCCAAGTGCAGTGACTCACACCTGCAATCCTAGCAGTTTGGTAGTCTGAGCTGGAGACTCACTTGAGGCCAGGAGTTCAAAGCCAGCCTGAACAACATAATGAGACACTGTCTCTACCAAAAAAAAAAAATTTAATTAGTGAAAAAAAAAAAATTAGCCAGGCATGGTATTGTGAGCCTGCAGTCCCAGCTGCTCAGGAGGCTGGGGCAAGAGGACAGCTTCAGTCCAGGAGTTGGGGTTGCAGTGAGCTATAATGAGGCCATGGCACTCAAGCCTGGGCAACAGAGCGAGATGCTGTCTCAAAAAAAAAAAAATTTAAATACATAAACAAATAAACATATTCAAGCCAGTAAGTGAAAGAGAAATGAATAATTTTTTTACATCACCATTTTTGTAACATTTGATGAATAAACAGATCTATGCATTGAACATTAGTGGCTGCTAACACCATAGCAAGAGAAACAACCAAACATCATATGCTTCTTGATGGGAGAACATACCACACATGTGTAAAATACTCTTGCCCTACCCCGCCCCCCAAAAAAAGAAAACACAAATCCTGCAAGCCTCTAGATCTAGACACCAATTTATAGGAAATGCAGAGAAATATGCTGAACTGCACAATGAGGATGCAATCAGCAAAAAAGAAAGTAAGTACCATAAAAGTCAGGATGATGATGATTTTTGGGGGGAAGGGCTGAAATTCGGGCTTCTGGGTTGGCTGGCAATGTTCTATTTCTTAACCCTGGGGTGGTTACAAAAGTTTTTGCCTTATAATAATGCATCAACTTATAAATTTGTTTTATGCAATCTACTTGTGCTTACATTAAAAACGGTTTTGTTGAAAACAAAACTATAATTAATATCCACAGAGATCTGAGAAAATACAGCATCCATGAGAGAAAACAAAAAGGAGCTCTAAGATATAAAATCACAGCCAAAATAAAAATTTCATTAAAACAAGAACCAAAGATAGAAAATAAGGAAAATAGATTTTAAAAAATCAGAGGATCAAAGAACTCCAACATGTGAAAACAGGGAAAAAAGGGAAGAGAAAATTATCAAAGAAAAAGTAGAAGAAAACATCCCAGAACTGAAAGACAGGAGTCACCAGATTAAAAAGGCCACCAAATGTCCAGCAAACTGAATTAAAAAGACCTGTGCCAAGAAAATCAAGGATAAAGATAAGATACGATGCTTAGAGAGAAAAATGCAAATAACAAAAGACTGAGAACAATAATAACACTATCATTACAGCTATGTTATAAGCTAAAGGCAGTGGAACTATTCGTTTAAAAATCTGAGTGAAAAATAAATCCTGAGTAAAAATCTACTTTATAACCAGCCAAATTATCAATCAAGATTTATCATTCGAGCACATTTTCTTTGAGCTTAACAGAAAATACTAAGAGAAACAGTAAACCAAATAAAAGGTAGACATGAGATGCATGGGATCCAACACAGAAGAGAGAAAAAAGGAATTCCCAGAATGATGGTGAACATAAGCCCCAGTACAACTCCTGTGCAGCAGGTCTAGACAGCAACAAGTCCAAATCAGAGCAGAATTCCAGAAGAGCTTCAGGAGGTTATCTCTAAGGAAAATAAATGGAACTGATAAATTACATAACAGATTGACATTGTAAAAAAAATACACTATGAGACACTTTATAGTAGCGATCTCCAACCTTTATGGCACCAGGGATCCGTTTCATGGAAGATAGTTTTTCCACAGAAGAGGCGGGGGGAGCTCTGCAGCCCTGTCCCTAACAGGCTGTGGACCTTACTGGTCTGCGGCCTGGGGGTTGGGGACTGCAGCTTTATAGAACTGAAGATGTGTGAAGATTTTAATGTTCAAAGGAAAAGTAGGGAAATTTTGTTTTTAGTGAGGCAATTTTTTTAAACATCTTTTTATTTTTTAATTTTTATTTATTTATTTATTTTGAGACATAGTCTCACTCTCTTGCCTGGATGAGTGCCGTGGCGTCAGCCTAGCTCACTGCATCCTCAAACTCCTGGGCTCGAGCGATCCTCCTGCCTCAGCCTCCCGAGTAGCTGGGACTACAGGCATGTGCCACCATGCTCAGCTAATTTTTTTATATATATATATTTTTTTAGTTGCCCAGATCATTTCTTTCTATTTTTCAGTAGAGACGGGGTCTCGCTCTTGCTCAGGTTGGTCTCGAACTCCTGACCTTGAGCGATCCACCCGCCTCGGCCTCCCGAAGTGCTAGGATTACAGGCGTGAGCTACCGCGCCTGGCCTAGTGAGGCAATTTTAAACCCAGTTGTATAAGAAAGAAATGTAATTCTAGAGATAACAGCTAAAATGAGTTAACAAGTGTTTGGCACTGTTCTAAGTTCTCTGTATGTATTAACTAACCTTCACCACTACTTTGAGGTATCAAAGCCTATGTGGTTCATATGTAAACAATTTTTACATAATCACAAATGAAAACGGTTAGAAATTTTTTGTATAACCATATTGAAAAAATGGGGAGAGGGGTTATAAGAGAAATTACTCATGTAACATTATATTAATAGAAAGAAAATGTCTAAAATTGATGAATCAAAATGCAGTAATATTTAGAAATGCAAAACACAAACAGCTAAGGATTAAAAATAATTGCCTATAAGGAATGGGACGTGATGGAGAGAACAAATAAGAAACTGCATCTTTTTGGTTAAAAGTCTTTTAATTTTATAAGTATTTGATGTTTTAAACTCTTGGCAAGTAATACTTCAGTAAATATTAAAAGTTAACTTTTAAACAGATAGAAAATGATAAAAGTAGTGAGGACAACAACATGGCAGTATTTCAAAAGGGTATTCTCTGGAATACCAGTTCTAAAGAATGTTAATAGCTGGTATGTGAAGAAAGGGTTCCAATAACCAAGTAAACTATGGGTCTTTTCACAGAAGAACCTCCTTGAAGCCTTTAGTATGTTAAGACATACTTTATAATTTTCCCTAACATTAGACTACAGAACTCCCCTCTCTCTCCCCTTGAAATAGCTGTTTTAAGGCAATGGTTCTCAGCTCAGGTCCATACACTGGTACTGATCTACAGCAAAGTGTAAGAGAAGCAAAAACAACATTTACAGCATTAAATTAAGTTAATCGACTTAAAAAGACTGTTCTGGGCTGGGCGAGACGGCTCACGCCTATAATCCCAGCACTTTGGGAGGCTGAGGTGGGCGGCCAGGAGTTCAAGAGCAGCCTGGGCAACGCCCCTTCTCTACAAAACATAAAAATAAAAAAATTAGCCGGGCTTGGTGGTGCACACCTGTAGTCCCAGCTACTGGAGAAGTTGAGGCAGGAGGATCCCTTGAGCCCAGGAATTCCAGGCTGCAGTGAGCTATGATGATGGCACTGCACTCTAGCCGGAGCAACAGAGCAAGACTCTGTCTCCCAAAACAAAAAAGAAAAAACAAGAAAAAGCAGAATCAAACAATTTTCTAGAAATTTATAACCTAGTAACTCCATGCAAACAAATAGAATTTTAAATTACAACTAAAAGGAAACATTTTGCCTCACCACTAGATACCTAAAACTTTTCATAGTGTCTGGTGTAAAGTAGGTACTTAAAAATATCTCTAAAATAAACTAATGAAAGTCTGAATTTATCAATCCACATCCTGGTAAATAAATCCTTCATTTACCAAGCAAATATCACTATCCTATGAAAACACATATTCTACTACAGGCAGCTCCTAATTTATTCATGCATTAAAAAGCCAAAAACTCTTCTAAAATTGTACTTAATTTCACTTCACTTAAAGAGTCAAACTAAAAGCAGAGGTAAATTCTCCTCCCTGACCTCAGGTTCAGAATTAAAAATAGCTTAGCCATCTAACAGGTCAGGCAATGACAAGACGTATTTACAGTTTCAGTTGAGTGTGGCTTTGGTACTCTTCGTGAAATTACAGAAAATATTTTTAAATATCTTAATATTTAATATAAAATCAGTTTTATAGAACATTTTTGTATGTTTGCGTTTCTACAAGCATATATTTTTGTGACCACAAAAAGATCTTTATAGCCTATAAAAATATACATGTTAACTTTTTAAAAAAATTTCAGATAACACTTAAATATAACAGTAAGTGTTTTCTGAATGGGAAAGAAATAACACAAATTTAGAGACAGCATGAGATTTCAAGAATATATCAGATAAAAAAATATATGTGTGTGTGTGTGTGTGTGTGTGTGTGTGTATATATATAAAACAGTAGGTTAAATCTTTTCATCACAATAGCCACAGCCATCAAAACTATTTGTGCAAATAGAAACCGAAAGTCTCCACAATAATACTTAATACAGGATAATAACAATATTAGCTTGCAGATCATTGATGCTTATTAGTTGTGAGATGATTAGTTATCTCACGTATACAACAGATAGCAGAGAAAGGTTAACTATAGATTAATGCCAAAACCAACAAGGCAAATAATACACATAAATACCATAGATAACTGTGAATTAAGGACAGATATATATATATTCACATTCAAGTCCAGAATTGGTAAAGTTGATTACACTACATAAATGAGCCTCCACTAACAATTCAGAGTTTTCATTATAATACTGCAGACTTTTGTCCTTAGAGCAAGAAGGGAGAAATAATAAATTGAGGTGTCCTTGCTGGAAGCCACTAACTCTATCCTAGAGTTAAAAAGTTCCATTTACTAAAAAGAAAGTATGAACTGGATCTTTGGTAGCAGGGCAGATAGATCAAAAGGTCTTGAAAACACCTTCAACTTACTATAGTTTTGAACTTACTCAAGAGCATCCACATCTCATTTTCTCCTCATAACAATGCCATAAAATAGGAAGGGGAGACTAATGTTTAACAAATAAGAAATCTGGAACTCAAAATCACTTCCTTGAAGTTTTAAAGAAAGTCAGGTAACAGTGCATTAAATCCCAAAACTCTTTGCTCTAATACGGTAAACTCTAGTAGGTCACGTTGTTTCTGAGAATAAATTATTCTAGATATTCATCATTTTGTATCCCAATTATGAACCAAGGTCATATACAGTGGGAAGGCCAAGAATATTTTCACATTTAACAAGTGGTGAAATCAGGTCATTGACTGCCACTATCAAGCCTCCTGTCCACAGAATATTTAAACAAAAGGTTTTTTTATAGGTCTAACTGAAGTCTTCTACCAGTGATGAAATGATACATTTCTAGAGATGGCTAAACTTGGCTGTTAAGTTTTCTGAGATAGTAATACAGGTTGAGCACCACTAATCTGAAAATCCAAAATCTGAAATGCTCCAAACTCCCAAATTTTAGAGCACTGACATGATGCCTCAAGTAGAAAATTTCACAGCTGACCTCATGTGACAATAGGTTGTAGTCAAAATGCAGGTACACAACACAGTTTGCCCAACACAGTTTAATCAGTGTCCCCAAGGGAAAAATAAAATTACCATCAGGCTATGTGTGTAAGATGTATATGAAACATAAATTGGCCAGGTACAGTGGCTCACTCCTGTAATCACAGCACTTTGGGAGGCCAAGGCAGGAGGAATGCTTGAGGCTAAGAGTTAGAGACCAACCTGGGCAACATAGTGAGTTTCTGTCTCTATAAAACATTAAAAAATTAGCCAGGCATGGGAGTGCATGCCTGTAGTCTCAACTACTTGACAGGATGAGGCAGGAGGCTTGCTTGAGCCCAGGAGTTTGAGGTTGCAGTGAGCTGTAATCATGCCAATGTACTCCAACCTGGCCCACAAAGTGAGACCTTGTCTCTAAAAAATTAATTAATTAATTAAAGAGAGGGAGGAAGGGAAGAGGGAAAAGAGGAAAGAAAGAAAAAAAGAAAAATGAATTTCACATTTAAACTTTGGTAACATCCCCAAGATCTCATTATATATATGCAAATATTCCAGAATCTGAAAAAATCAAAATCCAACACACTTCTGGTCCCAAGCATTTCAGTAAGCCATACTCAACCTGCAGCTGGCTGCCCCTAATTTTGACACAATAAAAAGCTAAAAGACAACTGTCTTTAGTATACTTTTTGAAAGGTCTGCATTTAAGAGAATCATATAAATTAATACAAAAAGACTTTATAAATAGTTCTTCAAACACTAACAGAACTGGAACATCAAAATATTAGGCTGAAAATGCTACAAATCAAATATCACACATTACTTTCAAAGACAGAGGAATATGTCTTTGCATCTCAAGATTCAGTCACACAGGCTGCCTATCAATTCTTCAAAAACCAAGATCTTTCCCACCCAAGGTATTCGTAGTATTGTACTTACTACCAAAAATCTCCTCCATTTTTTACATAGCTGATCCTTCTAAGTAGTCATGTGCCACATAATGACATTTCAGTCAATGACGGACTGCATATATGACAGTGGTCCCATAAAATTATTAATGGAGCTGGAAAATTACTATCACCTAATAATATCGTAGCCATAGTAACGTCATAGCAAAATACATTACTCATGTCTGTGGTGATGCTAGTGTAAATAAACCTACTGCACTGCCAGTCATATAAAAGTCTAGCATATACAATTATGGACAATACATAATACTTAATAATGATAATAAATGACTGTGTTACTGGTTTGTGTATTTCCTGTAGTCATCCTTTGGTATCTGCAGGGGATTGGTCCCAGAACCTCCCGAGAATACCAGAATCCATAGATGCTCAAGTCCCACAGTCTGCCCTGCACAACCTGCAAGATACAAGAAGTTGGTCCTCCATATCCGCACATTCCCACGGGTTCCAAATCCTGCGAATATTTTATTTTCTTTCTTTTTTTTAATTTTTTTTTTAAGAGATGAAGCCTCACTCTGCAGCCCAGCTGGAGTGCAAATGGCACAATCACAGCTCACTGCAGCCTCGAAACTCATGGGCTCAAGCGATCCTCCTGCCTCAGCCTCCCAAGTAGCTTGGATTATAGGTGCAGGCCACCATGCCTGGCTCAAATACTGTTATTTTTTGATCGCTGGTTGGTTGAACCCACGGATGCAAAACCCACAGATACACAGGGCCAACTATACTATACTTTTTATCATTATTTTAGAGTATAAACTTCTACTTATAAAAAAGTTAACTGTAAGACAGCCTCAGGCAGGTCCTTCAGGAGGTATTCCAGAAGGCCTTGTTCTGATAGGAGATAATAGCTGCATGAATGTTATTGCCCCTGAAGACCTTCCAGTGAGATAAAGTGTGGAGGTGGAAGACAATGACATTGATGATCCTGACCCCTGTGTAGGCCTAGTCTAATATGTGCCTTCCAGTTTAACAAAAAGTTTAAAAAACAAAAATAAAAAATTTTAAAGAGGAAAAAAGCTTGTAGAATAAGAATATAAAGAAAGAAAATGTTTGCACAGCTGTACAATGTGTATTTTTAAGCTAAGTGTTATTACAAAAAATGAAAACGTTTAAAAAAATTTACGAGTTTATAAAGCAAAATATTTACATTTATTATTGAAGAAAAATTTAATAAATTTTGTGCAGCCTTAGTGTATAGTGTTGATAAAGCCTACAGTAGTGTATGGTAATGCAGGCGTTCACATTCACTCACCACTCACTGACTCACCCAGAGTACTTCCTGCAGGCTCCATTCATAATAAGTGCCCTATACAGGTGTACCATTTTATATTTTTACTATACCTTTTATATTTGGAAATGTTTAGATATACAAATAGCATAGTTACAACTGCCACAGGTTTACAGCCTCAGAGCAATAACCTATACCATACAGCCAGATGTGTAGTAGGCTATAGTAAGAATACTCTGAAGTCTGCACAATGACAAAATCACCTAAGGACACATTTCTCAAAACATATCCACGTCATTAGCAACGCACGACTGCAACTTCTACCAAAACGTACTCCCCAATATTCTGCCACACAACCTTGTTTTTTAAAACACTTATTACAACCTATGATAATTATATTCCATTTTTCTAATTCTTTATTTTGAAAATTGGCAAATAAAAATATTCTAAAGAATACAGTCAGCCCTCCATGTCTGTCAGTTCCACATCCATGGATTCAACCGTGAATCAAACATATTCAAAAAAATAATAAAAAATAACAATACAACAATAAAAATAATACAAATTTTAGGCCAGGAACAGGGGCTCATGCCTATAATCCCAGCACTTTGGGAAGCTGAGGTGAGAGGACTGCTTAAGCCCAGGAGTTTGAGACCAGCCTGCACAACACAGCGAGACTCTACCTGTACAAATAATTTTTAAAAATCAGGCCAGGCGCGGTGGCTCACGCCCGTAATCCTAGCACTATGGGAGGCCAAGACGGGAGGACTGCTTGAGCTCAGGAGGTGAAGACCAGCCTGAGCAAGATCGAGACCCTGTCTCTACTAAAAATATAAAAATTAGCCAGGCGTGGTGGCACGTGCCTGTAGTCCCAGCTATTCCAGAGGCTGAGGCAGGAGGATTGCTTGAGCCCAGAAGTTTGAGGTTGCTGTGAGCTAGGCTGCCACCCCACACTCTACTCAGGGCAATGGAGTGAGACTGTCTCAAAAAAAAAAAAAAAAAAAAAAAAAAAAAAAAAAAAAAAAAAAAAAAAAATCGGCTGGGCTTTTACCTGTAGTCCCAGCTACTTGGGGAGCTGAGGCAGGATCTCTGGAGCCCAGGAATTCAAGGTTACAGAGAGCTATGATTGTGTCACAGCGCTCCAAACTGGGCAACAGAACAAGACCCTGTCTCTAAAAATAAATAAATAATAATAATACAAATTTTTTAAATATACTGTAACAACTATTTACATTACATTTACATTGTAATAGATATTATAAGCAACCTAGAGATGATAAGCATACAGGAAAATGTGGTTAGGTTATATGCAAATACTACACCATTTTATATAAGGGACTTGAATATCCATGGATTTTGGCATCCATGGTGGGGAGGGGTCCTGGAACCAATCCCCCATGGATACTGAGGCATGACTACACAATAATCACCAGCATATCCTTCACCTAGATTCACCAATTAATATTTCTCATTTGTTTTCTTTCCTTCTCTCTCTCTCCCCACATGCAATTTTTTTGCTAATCCATTTGAAAGTTGTAGATATCATGACACTTCACCCTTAAATATCAGCGTGTATCCTCTTAAAACAACGAATTTCCCTCTACATTGCCTCAAGACCATTATCACACCAAAATTTTTTTTTTACATATGGGGTCTCAATATGTTGCCCAGGCTGGACTTGAATTCCTAAAGTCCAGTGATCCTTCTGCCTTAGTCAGGTCCTGAGTAGCTGGAATTACAGGTGTGTGCCACCATACCTGGTTTCACTGACTGATTATTGCCCAACGCAGGGGTCCCCAACCTATGGTGAGTTGTATAATTATTTCATTATATATTACAATGTAATAACAATAAAAATAAAGTGCACAATAAACGTAATGTGCTTGAATCATCCCAAAACCATCCCCTCCTCATCTGTGGAAAAATTGTCTTCCATGAAAACAGCTTGCTGATGCCAAAAACGTTGGGGACTACTGTCCCAATGTACAGTCAACATTCAAAAACACAAAACTGTCCTTTACAGCTTTTTCAACATCCAGGATCCAAACAATGTTGGCACATTGCACTTGATTGTTGTATCTCTTTTGTCTCTTTTAATCTCAACTGTACCTGTGTTTTTCTTTTTGTTTTTTTCTAACATTTGACATTTTTGCAGTCAGCTGTCTGGTAGCATCCTCCATATTCTGGATGTCTTATTGTTTCCTCATGACTAAAGTCAAAGTTAAACAGTTTTAGAAAAATAATACATAGGTGATACTGTGTGTTTACTTGTTTCATGTGTGTGTCTCCCTCCCTTCCCCATTGCCCCCAACCATGTAGCATACTTCACAAGGGCAGTGAAAATGTCTATGTTGTTCAACAATGTTATCTCTAGCACCTTAACTATATTCTGCATAGAAGGTCCTCAATATATATGTTGAAAAAATAGAAAAAGAATTCTCCATAACATACAATACACCAAAGTATAGTACTTTCTTCAAGATAAGCACCCCAAAGATATTTGTTGATGTTAACTCATGTTTAAGGTAATATCACTAGTATCCAAAACCATATTATGTGAGAATGTTTTGAAATTATAAAAGTATTTTTAGTGCTAGGTAAGTGCTTTTAACCAGGACTGCACAAACTACCTCTCTATTTAATCACAGAACAGCTCTCAAAAGATCAGACCGAACGTCAACAGAGGGGTTCAAGTACCCATAAGAACCTTAAACTAATGTAAGAACAGCAGGAAATGATGCTTTCTCTTCTCAATGAAAATTGGTTTATACTGTCTCTATATCTCTATATGTTTAAAGCATCTTAATATTATAAAACAGTAATTCTAAAAAAACAAAAAACTCTCCCAGGACTAGGAAAGTGGTTCATGTGCCAGATACTCCTCAATGAGCTGAAAGTTCAAGATGATTAAGACCTATTCTCCTGTTGCCAGGGAACGTGAATTCAGGAGAAAACTGATAAGATATTTTTCAAAAAGTTTAGGTGCTATAACTAGACATAAATGCCAAGTGTTAATGTACAAAGAAATACCTTTTCTAAGATATAATCATTTCTGCTACAAACACACCTTCAGAAAGAGGAAACTGGCGAAAGATCTGTTGGGGCAGTTCAGAAAAAAACAGAAGCTACAAAATATCAAATTCCTCAACTTTCTCCCCACCCCTTTTTCCCTAAACCCATCCACAAAAGCACTTACCTAACCCATTTCTCTAAGAAGGACAAGCCTCTTCTCTCCAGTATTATGGAGAGATCTCAAATCCTCAAGAATCTCAGTTCATCAATAATCTCCTTTCCTTTATTTCAAATCCCCACCAACTCTCCTTGGTGCAAATCTGCCATAAACAAAATCAAATTAAAAACAAACAAAAACAAAAATCCTTACCAATTATTCTTTTTTCTCATCCTTTTCAAAAATAAACTTAAAAAGCACTTTCACTTACTCAATCCACTGCAAGCTGACCTCTATCCTAACCATTGTTAACAATCGCATCAAAGACTCCAAATGACCAAATACCAACGTTCTAATTTCAGTTCTCATGGTACTCAACCTTTGTATAATAACTGACGATCATGGCCTATTTCTTGAAATTTTCTTCTCTTAGTTTCTGAGATGTCTGCCACCAATAGCGTGTGTGTGACTTTTCTCCCACCTCTCTAACTATTTCTGTTTCCTGTACTGAGTCTTCCTCCTCTACCAACCCTTTAAAAGGCTGGAGTTGCCTAGGTTTCCCTTCTCCTGTTCTACATGTTTTACTAATAGTAGTCATGTTCTCCTAATGCTTCACCTAATTTTTATCTTTTGACAATTTCTGAATCTTTTATTTTCTGCCCCATTCTATCTCGAAAGCTTCAGACCCTTATTTCAATTGTCCACTAGACAACTGGATTCTCCCAGCACCTTTAACTTAACAAAACTGACATCATTTTCTTCAAACTCCTTTCCTTCCTCCAGTATTCCCTATCTCAGTCAATGCCATTACTACACCTGACCATCTCTCAAACCAGAAATCTGTCATCCTTGATTCCTCCCTTTTTCCCTTAGTCTCCAAATAAATATTCATCAAATCCTGCTCATTCTTCCCTAAAGACCACCTCCCAGATATATTCTACAACCACTACCTTATTTCAGGTCATTTTCAGCTCTCACTTGCACTATTACCATTGACTCCCAACTGATCTTCCTGCCACTAGCCTTATGGACTATATAAAATGCACTTTCAACTTGCAATAAGGAGAACCAGTTTTAATCACTCACTCCTGTGCCTAAAGATGTACAATGGACTGAGCGTAGCAGCTCAAGCCTGTAATCCCAGCGCTTTGGGAGGCCAGGGCAGGAGGATTGCTTGAGGCCAGGAGTTTGAGACCAGACTGGGCAGTATAGCAAAACCCCTGTCTTTTAAAAAAAAAAAAAGATGTACAATGGATCCTAATGCCTAGAGAAGTAATTACTTAAAGGACACATAATTTTCACATTTTATTATGTCTATGAAATGTAAATCTGTCTTACAAATGATGACATCTTATAATCGCCAATTGAGTAGCAAAGCACTCCTCATTGCCAAGGTATATGCATACACCTGAGAGTACGCTAAAGAAAATACTAAGGCATCTTTTATCTGCCCCCAACAACACACACACTAAATGGCTGTGGGAGAGGGTATGGTACATAGTAAATCAGACATGTTCAGATCATTTCCTAAAGTGAGAATCAAGAATAGATTTGCTCTACCTAAATATAAACCTACATTAAAGCCCAACACCAATTTTTATAATTATTTTAATTCTTATATAGATTATCCTTTAAAATACCATCATCAATAGTATTTCATCAGCCGGGCAAGGTGGCTCACACCTGTAATCCTAGCACTCTGGGAGGCTGAGGCGGGTGGATTGTTTGAGCTCAGGAGTTCGAAACCAGCCTGAGCAAGAGCGAGACCCCGTCTCTACTAAAAATAGAAAGAAATTAATCGGACAACTAAAAATACATAGAAAAAATTAGCCGGGCATGGTGACGCATGCCTGTAGTCCCAGCTACTCGGGAGGCTGAGGCAGAAGGATTGCTTGAGCCCAGGAGTTTGAAGTTGCTGTGAGCTAGGATGACGCCACGGCACTGTAGCCCAGGCAACACAGTGAGACTCTGTATCAAAAAAAAAAAAAAATAGTATTTCATCAATATATATGAAGTTATAAAAATTAATACTGTGAGAAAAAAACTCTCCCATAAAACTCAAAAAGTGATTAAGAACCTCCACTGCCACCCCCAACCAAAACTATTAGAATAAATGAATTAAGCAAGGTTGCAGGATACATGATCAATACACAAAAATCAAACGCATTTCTATATACTAGCAACGAACAATCTGAAAATGAAATTTTAAAAATTCCATTTATAATAGTGCCAAAAAGAACAAAATATTTAGGAATAAATTTAGCAGAAGAAATATAAGACTTGTACAATGAAAACTACATACCATCAGAGAAAGATATTAAATAAGACCTACACAGGCGAGGTGCAGTGGCTCACTCCTGTAATCCCAGCATTTTGGGAGGCCAAGGCAGGAGGATCACTTGAGCCCAGAGTTTGAGACCAGCCTGGGCAACAAAATGAGACCCCCATCTCTATCAAAAAAAAAAAAAATACTTAGCTGGTCATGGAGACAGACATCTATAGTCCCAGCTACTCAGGAGGCTGAGGTGAGAGAACTGCTTGAACCTAGGAGTTTGAGGTTGCAGTGAGCTATGACTGCACCACTATACTCCAGCCTGAGTGACAGAGTGAGATCCTGTCTCTAAAAAGTAAAAATTAAAAAAAAATAAATAAGACCTACATAAATGAAAGGTATTCCATATTCACAGATGATGACAATATTAAAATGGCACTTCTTCCCAAACTGATCTATAGATTCAATACAATACCGCCCAAAATTCTGGTTGTCCTTTTTTGCAGAGAGTGACATATCCTAAAATTCATATGGAAAAAAGCAAAGAACCCAGAATAGCCAATCTTGAAAAAGAAAGACAAAACCTGAGGACTCACTTCCCGATTTCAAAATTTACTACGAAAGAAACAGTAATTAAGATGTTACAGTACAGTCATAAGTACAGACACAGAAATCAATGGAATAAAATTGAGAATCCAGAAATAAACCCTTATATGTATGGTCAATTGAATTTTGACAAGACCGCCAAAACAATGAGGAAAAAATAGTATTTTTAACAAACGGTACCGGACTGAGTTACCCCTCTTTGAATAGGAAAAAAAAATGGTACTGGAAAATAAGTACCATATGGAGACTCCACATGGAAAAGACTGAAGTTGAACCCCTACCTCACACCTATATAAAATTAACTCAATATGGATCACAGACATAAATGTAAGAGATAAAACTATAAAACTCTTAGAAGAAAGCAGAGGAGTAAATCTTTGTGACCTTGATAGGCAATGGTTTTTTAGATGTGACATCAAAAGCACAAGTAAAAAACCAAAAAGAGTCAATTGGACTTCATCAAAATTAAAAACTTGTATGCTTCGAAGGACACCATCAAGAAAATGACAATCCACAGAATGGGAAAAAATGTTTACAAGTCATACATCTGATAAGGAACTTGTATCCAAAATATATAGGGAACTCTTACAAATCATCAATAAAAAGGTAACACGATTTTTAAAATGGGCAAAGGACTAAATAGCTATCTAAAGAAAGTATACGAATGGCCAATAAGTACACAGAAAGATGCTCAACATCATTAGCCATAAGGGAAATGCAAATCAAACCCACAATGAAATGCCACTTCATACCCACTAAGATAGTTACTTAAAAAGACAGACAATAAAAAGTATCAGTGAAGACATGAGAAACTGAAAACCTCATAATTGCCAGTGAGAATGTAAAATGGCGCAGTGTCTTTAACAAACAGTTTGGCAGTTTCTCAAAATGTTAAACACATGGCTACCATCTGACCCAGCAATTCTACTCCTAGACACATACCCATGAGAAATAAAAACATATGTTCACACAAATCCTGTAAATGAATGGTCATAATACTTATAATAGCTAAAAAGTGGAAAACAACCCAAAAGTCCATCAACTTATGAACAAAATGTGGTATATTCGTACAATGATTTAGCCATGAAAAGAAATGAAGTGTCTATACATGCTACAACATGGATGTACCTTGAAAACATTACACTCAGCGAAAGAAGCCAGACACAAAAGGCCACAGATTGTATAATTCCATTTACATGAAATGTCCAGAACAGTAAAAGCTACAGACGCAGCAAGTAGATTAGTGGTTGCCAGAGGTTAGGGAGAAGGGGGAGAGGGAAGTGGTTGCCAATGGATACAGATTTTCTTTTTGGGGTGATGAAAATGTTCTGAAATTAGATAATAGCATGGCTGTACAAGTCTGTGACTATACTAAAAATCACTGAATTGTATACCTTAAAGGGTACATGTGAATTATGTACTTATAAATATGGTTATGTGAATTATATCTCAATAAAACTGTCATTTAAATAACAGAACAGTTAAGATTTGTGAATTTCAATACGTAAATTTTACCTTAAAAAATTTTTAAAAACAATGGAGTGGAATGGGGAGTGGGTAGATAGATGAAAGAAGAATAGATACATAAAAGTTCATTATACTATTCTGTTCACTTTGTATATGTTTGGAATTTTGCTTAATAAACAGTTTCTTTAACTGAAGTATAAAAACAACAAAGTAAGTTTTTTAAAAATAACAAGTAAACTAACATTCATTTCTGTTGTTTTTTGACACATGAAGCAGACTCCTATATCTTAAAAAGACCAAAGGGGTCGCTACCTTCATTATTCTTTTACAACGTTATATATTATAAAAACAGAAATATGAAGACATGGTATGTGGCAAAAATGAAGACTATTTCATCCTAAAATGTACAAAGACAATTTGGACCTCCTTTGTCCTAAGGCAGGTCCTCCCCCTTGAGTTCCTGTGGTTTCCACAGTTAATGAATGCTACCATTCCTACTACATGGATGCAATAATCTCTAACACTGTGCTGTCCAATACATTAGCCACTGCTACATATGGCCATTTACATTTTAGTTTTGATGAACTAAATTATAAATTCAATTCTCAGTCTCATTAGTGACATTTCTAGTGTTCAATAATCACATGTGGCTAGTGACTAACACACTGGATAGATCAGATACAGAATGTTGCCATCGCTGCATAAAGTTCTATGGGATATCACTTCCCTAATTCACAAGAAACATCCACAAGGAAACTTCCACATTCCAATTTAGGGTTATTATACTGGATTTCATGGCAATAAACAACTTTTCCTGGAGAACAGTGGAAACAAAGCATAAAAATACCAACCTAGGAATATCATTCATGGAAATATAGACTAAAACAGCAGTTAAGTTTTACTTTCAGAACCACCAACCTACAGATGTTGGCCATGGCAACTCCTCACAGGCAAATTTACCCATATGTTAAAATAGATTACTACTATGCTGCCAGTTTCCTCAAGTCAGATGTAAAGATTATGCTGAAATATGAATAAAGCAATTTATCCTTTCAGTCAAAGAGCTAATGAAATGGCATATTTATAATCCATGACATCAAAGAGTTTACAACCACAGCAAAATACAGAATAAAATTTCCTTCCTAACAGAGCTTTGAGGCAACAGGCATAACTTAAAGAACTATTAAATACACTTGTTTCATCTAGAAAAAAGGTCTAATCAGACGATTTCTATATATCTAGTTCTAAAATTGTGTATGCATTTAATCCCAATAGTTGTATTTTGTTAATGTCCATTAACATAAACATGCAGTATCAGGAAACAGGTGCATTCTTAATTCAAATATTTAGAACATTTTTAGCACTCTTAAAAAACTGAAGGTGAACAACCTTTAAAATGTGAATTCAAATACATTTTTATATTTAGAAACAAAAACATCATCCTGTATTCCCTCCCAAGCTACCAGTGCAAATACTTGCAGTGTAAATAACATTTCAAATAGAAAATAGAATACTTTATATTAAGAAATTTTGAATCAATTCTTCCTTGCCTAAACTACCTGGCATCTAAAGCCGTTAGTGAAAACGGCTCCATTTAAAGCATTTTTCAAACCTTTGAAAAGGTCACCTAAGAATTTAAGTATTTTCTTTTATCCACATTAAATACTTTTATTCAACTGTCTTTGAAATCTACTGCCAAGAAATGGAATTCCCAAGAGAGAATGAAAACTTGGGAATTGAAACCAGCCTGTAGGCTAGGTATACGGGAGGGTCACGTGGAATCCATCTGAAGGAGAAAGTTACTACTATTACCCCTGGAGCATCTTAAGTCAAATTAAATCAGGCACTATTTACATATTTCTAGCTCTGTACTGACCTCACATGGTTCTTTCCTATAAGTTATACACAGGCCTTACCTAGGTTTTCATATTTTAATTAGTATTAGATGGTTTCTATCTTTAACCAAAGTTAAATGCTTTAAAGAACAGACTAACATTCCATAACCCTTTTCCCATTGTTCATGAACCCTTACTGTTCATCAAATCACTCCGATAAATCCATCTGTTCCCTCTAATTGCTTCCAAAGAAAAATTCTAGCAACCAAGGACACAGATTGTAAAACACAGTTACAGTTCTGGCACTACAGAAATATATTAAGAAATCTTGGCATATTAGTTAAAATTCCTTAAACCGTAATTACCTCAGTTGTAAAAATGAATACAAATCTACATCCGAGTAGGGATATGAGTTAGATTTAATTAAACAGAAGAAATGCCTGAAAGTCTTGGTGCACTCCAAACATAAGGTACCTCTCCCTCATCTCACTTTTCCTCCCACCTCTTCCCTTTAAGCTTAAAGGATTTGCTTCCAGGCTCCACTTCAGTGTTCCCCTTATCCTCATACTCCATCCAGCACTTATTATTAGACCTCCTTACTCCAATTCCACACAATTCCACCACCCTCCGGTTCCAAGCTGCTGCTTCCCTTTGCGCCCCCTAAGATCCTGGGCAGACCCTCCACTCTGCTCCCCATATCTCCCTCTGCCCATTTCCCAACGGCTCCTCCCCTCTGTTCCCCACCCCCTCGTCACCAGGTTCATCCTGCCCCTCCAACCGTCTCCCGCCCCCAGGTTCCTTCCTGCACTCCAAATGCAGCTTCCCCGTCTCAATGTTTTATCTTGTTCCTCCAACGGATTCCCCCAACGCCCTGCTCGCTCCTTTAGTCCCTATTTTCTCCAGCACTCAACTGACTACTCCTTTCCATCCATTCTTTTCAACATACACACAAACGCAAAGGCACCCACATACAGGAGCCCCCACCCCCACCTCGATCCTCCATCTTTCCCTTTTATACTTGCTTCCTTTCTTCCTCCTTTCCCCCGCCCCCACCGCCTCCGGAAGAGTCGGTTCCCAGGCCAAGGTCTCTCACCTCATTCGGTCACTTCAGTGGTGCCAACCGCTTCATACAGGAAAAAACAACCAATCACGTCTCCGTGGGCGCTTCCCCTGCGAGTCCAAGCACTTAGTGGGCACCCGCCCCACCGGGCAACCCGCACATACGCACGCACAAACCGAGGTCCTTGGGGACGAGGGTTGGGGATAGAGAGAGCGTTCTTACACCGGTCTCAAACACAGCCCACTTCACTACAGCCCTTCGCCATTTTGGTTTCCCGCGGACTGCCGGTGCATTCTGGGAGCGCGGAGCAACTCCGGGGCCGAATGGCAGCTCTCCAAGGCCGCGGGGGGGGCGGGGACTGCCCGGCGAGCGCGGAAGAACACCGCGTTCGGAGTACCGGCCGGGGCTGAACAAAGAAGGACTCTTTAACGTTGCGGTGAGAGATCAGTGCTTCCGCCGCCGGTGCTAACACAATAGTGAGCGTTGGGCATTTTGATCGTCGGCTGTACGAAGTTGTGTCTCTTATGAAGGAAAGGGCTGTGTTGGACCTTCGTTGTGCATGTTCTTTTACTGAGGAATAGGGCTGTGCTCTGTACATCTTGCGGGGCAGATTTCCCTTCCGTGGAGAAAACCTTAGCTAAAGCACGTTTCTTTTACCTTCACCCTGAGGCCTGCTGTTAGAATTTCCTTCAGCCGGAAGGAGGTCCAGTATGTCACAATTAAATTTTGTTCAGCGATTCCTATCCAGTACCAAACTCCTTATCAGGAGCTGCTTATATGAAAGATTTTCAGACTTTTTTCCTCACGATGAAAGGTTTTCTGTTTACCTTCTTTGCAGTCCTTCCTTATTGTATTGAAATCTGAGAATAATTCCGTGGAAAGTGGTTTATTTGGGGAATATAGAACTTTTTCTTGCTAGGGCAGATCCTTACCCTACCCAAGATTTCTGCTGCTTATAGGAGTCCCAACTGACAAACTGTGAGAGTGCATGCTTGCCTTTTTAACTTACACCCAAATAGAACCCAGCTCTTCTTAGTAGCCACGTGTAGTACCTTTATTTATAACTTTTTCCAAAATATTTTTTAAATCATTTTATATTTTTGTCCCATATTATGTCACAGGGATAATAAATGCCATGTTTTTTCTCTCTCTAGAAAAGTACCTCTTGTCTAAACTCACTTTGCTCACACTTCAAAAGGGGTTCCCTCAGCATTGGCAAAACAAGCATATTCATTTTAAACAATACCTTTAAATATTTTGGTCATACCTTTCCACTCCTCTGTTTCTCTTGAGTAGTGATCCTAATCTTTTGTCTGTCTTCTTACTACACCCTCACTGTATCTACTACCTTTCAAGTTTCTCCTTATCTCAATTCTATTACAGTAGACTTAGAAATTTGTTAGCTAAGCAAAATGCTTTAGAAAATAAATGTCAACAAGGCCCTCACAAGTATAAACTCCAGAGTCAACTGTACTCGTTATTGTTATTAATTTCTGTGATCATCATTAGAGTTGTTCACAAATGTTCTGGTTCTCTTTTCTAGAAATACAGTAAAATTGCACCTTCATGCACCCTTGAAGTTAGTCATGGCTGTGTAACTTGCTTTGACCAATAAAATCGGAGGGGTAGTGATGTGTCTCACTTCCTAGGAGAATTGTTAAGAATCAAAGGCACATCTCCCTCCCCCTGCTGTGGTAATCATGGAAGATTGTGTTGGGATAGAATGTCTGTCACTTTCCATCCCTAAATGACTAGAATAAGCAATGACTAGAGTTGTACAGTCATCACCACGATCCAGTTTTAAAACACTTTCATCACCCTCCAAAAATTCATTATGCCCATTTGCAGTCAATCCTCCTTCCCACCCACAACCCTACAAAATCTGCTCTCCATAGATTTGCCTTTTCTGACAACTTCATACAAATGGATGTATACAATAAGTAGTCTTTTGCACCTGGCTTCTTTCACTCAGAATAATGTTTTTTGAGCTTCATCCACGTTGTACAGTTGGTAGTTCTTTACTTTTTATTGCTGAATAGAACTCCGTTTAATGAATGTTCCACATTTGGTCTGTCTATTCACCAGTTGAAGGACATTTGGGTTGTTCCAATTTTGCTCTATTACGAATAAAGCTTCTGTGAGCATTTGTGTACAAGTCTTTGTGTGGACATATGTTTTTAGTTTTCTTGAGTAGATTTCTAGGAGGAGAATTGCTGAGTTGTATAAGATTATGTTTAACTATTTAAGACATTGGCAAACTATTTTCCAAAGTGTGAGCAATGTGTGAGGGTTCCAATTTTTCTGCGTCCTCACCAATACTTGTTATTGTCTATTTTTCTTATTTTACTTATTACAGTGGGGATGAAGTAGTTTCTCACTGTGGTTTCAATTTGTATTGCCCTAATGGTTAATGATGTTCAGCATCTTTTCATGGGCTATTAGCCATTCTTATATCTTCTTTGGTGAAGTGTCTAAGCAAATCTCTTACCCATTTTTTAAGTAGTGGCTGTTTGTCTTCTTATATCAAGTTGTAAGAATTTTTTACATATTTTAGATTCAGATCCTTTATGAGATGCACAATTTGCAAATATTTTCTCCCAGTCTATGTCTTATCTTTTTATTTTCTTAATGATGTATTTCAAAGTGCAAGTGTTTTTTAATTTCAATAAAGTCTAGTTTATGTCTTTTTTAATGCCACCTGCTTTTAGTTTTATCTCTAAGAATTCTTTGCCTAACCCAAAGTCCATTTTCTATTAAATTTTCTTCTAGAAGTTTTATAGGACTAACAGTTACATTTAGGTCTTTGAACTATTTTAAATTAATTTTTGTGTACAGTGTGAGATATGGGTCTATATTAATTTTTGTGCATGTGAATATTCAATGGAGAAATAAAGTTTTGTTGTGTTGGGCCACTGCAATTAGGAGTTCTCTGCCACCCAGCATATTTCAGTCTATTCTGACCAATACAATCTAAATATGTTAATACAGGTATCTACAGGTTCGGTGCCAAACCACTGAAATAGACAAACATCACAATAAAGCAAGTCACACAAATTTTTTGGTTTCCCAACGCATATAAAAGTTATGTCTACACTATAGTGTATCTATTAAGTGCGCAGTAGCATTAATTTAAAAAAAAGTACATACATTAATTTAAAAATACGTAATTGCTAGCCAGGAGTGGTGGCTCACAGATATAATCCCAGCACTTAGGGAGGCTGAGGCCAGAGGATCAGTTGAGACCAGGAGATTGAAACCAACCTGAGCAACACAGTGAGACTCCATCTCTATAAAAAATAGAAAAATTAGCCCGGCACAGTGGCTCACACCTATAGTCCCAGCTACTCAGGAGGCTGAGGCAGGAGGATCACTTGAGCCAAGGAGTTCGAGGTTGCAGTGAGCTGCGATAGCGCCACTGCACTCTAGCCCAGGTGACAGTGGGAGACCCTGTCTCAAAAAAAAAACAAAACACTTAATTGCTAAAAAATGCTAATGATCATCTGAGCCTTCATTGAGTTATAATCTTTTTGCTGATGGGAGGTCCTGTCTCCATGTTGATGGTTGCTGACTAATCAGGGTGGTGGTTACTGAAGGTTCAAGTGGCTGTGGCAATTCCTTAAAATAAGACAGCGATGAAGTTTGCCACATCAATTGACTCTTCCTTTCACAAAAGATGTCTCTGTAGCATGTGATGATGTTTGATATCATTTTACCCACTGTAGAACTTCTTTCAAAATTGAAGTCAATCCTCTCAAACCCTGTTGGTGTTTATGATTATGGAATATTCTAAATCCTTTGTCATCATTTCAGCAGTGTTCACAGCCTCTTCACCAGGAGTAGATTCCATCTCAAGAAACCGCTTTCCTTAGAACAGTGATTGCCAGGGTCTAAGGGGACGGGAGGATAAGGAGTAACTGCTTAACATGTAACAAAGTGTCCTTTGGGATGATGAAAGTGTTTGGAACTAGATAGAGGTGATGGTTGCAAAATATTGTAAATGTAACTAAATACCACTGAGCTGTTCACCTTCAAATTATTAATTTTATGTTATGTGACTTTTATTTCAATTTTAAAAAACAGGGCCGGGCATGGTGGCTCACGCCTGTAATCCTCGCGCTCTGGGAGGCCGAGGCGGGCGGATTGTTTGAGCTCAGGAGTTCGAGACCAGCCTGAGCAAGAGCAAGACCCCGTCTCTACTAAAAAAATAGAAAGAAATTAGCTGGACAGCTAAAAATATATATATATAAAATTAGCCAGGCACGGTAGCACATGCCTGTAGTCCCAGCTACTTGGGAGGCTGAGGCAATAGGATTGCTTGAGCCCAGGAGTTTGAGGTTGCTGTGAGCTAGGCTGATGCTACGGCACTCTAGCCTGGGCAACAGAGTGAGACTCTGTCTCAAAAAAAAAAAAAAAATTTGAAAACAACTTTAAAAAAAACTACTTTCTTTACTCATGCATAACAAGCAACTCCTCGTCCATTCAAGTTTTATCATGAGATTGAAGCAATCAGTCCCATTTTTAGGCTCCACATCTGCGATGACTTCCTGTACTGAAGTCTTGAACCCCTCAAAATTATCTGTAAGAGTTGGAATCAATTTCTTCAAAACTCCTGTTAATGTTAATATTTTGACCTCCCATGAATCACAAATGTACTGAATGGCATCTAGAATGGTGAATCCTGGGATCCTTTTAGATTGGGGAAACTAAAAAAATTAATTAAGTAAGTAAAATTTAAAAAATAGAATGGTGAATCCTTTCCAAAAGGTTTTCAATTTATTATGCGCACATCCATCAGAGGATTCAGTATCTATGGCAGCTGTAGCCTCATAAAATATGTTTCTTAAATAATATGACATGAAAGTTGAAATTACTCCCGCAAAATGGTTGTTACGTTAACAGGCATGAAAATATTAATATCCTTGTATGTCTCCATCAGAGCTATTGGGTGACCAGGTGCAGAATCTTTTTTTCTGAGCAGAGCAGTAGGTCTCAACAATGGGCTTACAATATTCAGTAAACCATGCTATAAACAGATGTGCTGTCATCCAAGCTTTGTTGTTCTATTTATAGAGCACAGGCAGAATAGATGTAACATAATTCTTAAAGACTGTAGGATTTTTGGAATGGTAAATGAGCACTGGCTTCAACCAATGTGTCAGCCTCTAACAAGAGAGTTAAGCTCTCCTTTGAAGATTTGAAGCAAGGTATTGACTTCTCTTCTCTAGCTGTGCAGTCCTATATGGCATCTTCTTCCTATAGAAACTGTTTTATCTACATTGAAAATCTGTTGTGTATTGTAGTCACTTTCCTCAATTATCTCAGCTAGATCTTCTAGATAACTTGCTGCAGGTTCTACGCCAGCACTTGCCACTTCACCTGGCACTTTTATGTCATGGGGACAGCTTCTTTCCTTAAACCTCATGAACCAATCTCTTCTAGCTTCAGACTTTTCTTCTGCAGCTGACTCACCCCCTTCGGCCTTCATAGAATTGTAAAGAGTTAGGGCCTTCTGCTGGATTAGGCTTTGGCTTAAGGGAATGTTGTGACTGGTTTGATCTTCTAACCAGACGACTCAAACTTTCTCTATATCAGCAATAATGCTCTTTTGCTTTCTTATCATTCATGTGTTCACAGGAGTAGCACTTTTAATTTCTTTCCAGAACTTTTTCTTTGCATCCACAACTTGACTGTTTGGCACAAGAAGGCTAGCTTTTGGCTTTTCTTAGATTTTGACATTCCTTTCTCACTAACGGTAATCATTTCCAGGATTTTGTTTGTTTGTTTTTGTTGTTGTTTTAAGGCAGGATCTTGCTCTGTTGCCCGGGCTAAAGTTCAGTGGCATGATCATAGCTCGCTGCAACCTCAAACTCCTGGGTTTAAGCAATCCTCCACCTCAACCTCCTGAGATGTGAGCCACTATGCCCAGGCCCCTGCTTTGAATTTAAAGTGAGAGACCTGTAAGTCTTCCTTTCACTTGAACACTTAGAGACCATTGTAGGGTTATTAATCGGCCTAATTTCAATATTGTTGTGTCTCAGGGAATAGGGAGGCCCAAGGAGAGGGAAAGAGATTCGGGAACAGCTAGTTGGTAGAACAGTCAGAATACACACAACGTTTATCAATTAAGTTTGCCATCTTATGCAGGTGAGGTTTGTACTTAACACCTCAAAACAACTACAATAGTAACATCAAAGATCACTGATCACAGATCACCATAACAGATATAATAATGATGCAAAAGTTTGAAATATTGTGAGAACTACCAAAATGTGACAGAGACATAAGTATGCGCTGTTGGAAAAATAGTGCCAACAGAATTGCTTAACACAGAGTTACCACAGACTTTCAATTTGTAAAAAGTGCAGTATCTGCAAAGCATAATGAAGGGAAGCATAATAAAATGAGATATGCCTATATATGGGAATTCTCCACTCAATTTTGCTGTGAACCTGAAATAGTTTTAAAAAGTAGTCTATTTTTTTTAAAAAGTCAAACAGACTTGTAGTCTTGGCAGATATGACTCATATGTGGAAATTTCAAAATTAGCAATATATACAACTTTTGGAACATTTATCATAGAAAAACGTCATAACGAGATAAAGCAAAATTTTCATCAATGATATTATCTCAGCCTATAAAAATGTATTTTATTGTACTTTCAGTCATGGCGAATCTGTTTGCTTTGTTAAAATGGGTGAATACTGGCCTGGTGAGGTGGCTCACGCCTCTAATTCTAGCACCTTGGGAGGCCGAGGTGAGAGGATTGCTTGAGGTCAGGAGTTCAAGGCCAGCCTGTGCAAGAGTAAAACCCTGTCTGAAAACCTGTCAGGCATGATGTCGAGCACCTGTAGTCCTGATTACTTGGGGGGCTAAGGCAAGAGGACCCCTTGGACCCAGGAGTTCGAGGTTGCAGTAAGCTGTGATGACACCACTATACTCTACCGAGGGCGACAAAGTGAGACTCTGTCTCAAACAAAAGAAAAAAATGAGAGAATATCTTCTTGCTACTTTAAATCTGGTTGCTCTTGCTGTAAGCTAGGCTGATGTCATGGCACTGTAGCCCAGGCAACAGATCGAGACTCTGTCTCAAAAATAAATAAATAAAATAAAGTAAATCTGCTTGCTCTTTAAGTATGTCATGCAATTACTATAAAAGAAATTGGAGACAATATAAAAAAGAAATACAGGAAGTTATTGGGCTGGTTGCCAAGTGGTAATGCCAAGCATTATAAAAGTGAGCATGGTTCCTGTGAATTTATACATAACATTCCAAAGTAAGTAAGTGAATTTGTGACAGAGAGTACTTATATATCACCATCCAGCGGGGCAAAGGTCAACTTATCCTTCCCTATTTTCCTTTTAACTACTAAGGACTCTAAAAATACCTATGGGCAAGTCACTAATAGAAAGGCAAGAAATTGTTTCACTCATTCGTTTAACAATAATTTGTTAAGTGCCTAATGATTTTTCTATCATTTAACAGGTATTTATTAGATTACTATGTACTCTCAAGGAATACCTAACCTAATTGAGGACATAAAGTACATGAAGCAATAAGAGACATTAAAAAATTAAATGCTGGATTGTGTGATGCATATTATAATTATTATATGCATTCAAAGGAGAGAATATCAGTTAGGGTTGGCATGACTAGGAAAGCCTTTATTCTCTCAACACTAATTTTTTGCACATTTTAAAGAAGAGACAGCAGGCCCAAAGTGGAATCACTTATGCTAAAATTCCACATCGCCAAACCTAAACCTAAATTGTTTACTTGTAATATCTGACCTTCTAAGAAATCAGGAGAGAGATGACAGCTAAATTCCATTAAGCCAACAAGATTTCATTTACATCCCTATAAGGAATTAACTTTGAAATGACCAATCTGCTATTTGTTTCTAGTTCCTGTTGTTTCTGGTTTTTTCTGCCTGTAAAATACACCACTCCATTTAGCTCATTGGAACTCCTTTCTACTTTGTAGATTAGATGCTGCCCAGTTCACGAATCACTAATAAAAAACCCAATTAGATCTTTAAAACTCAATTTGTTGAAATTTTCTTCTTTTTTTCTTAATTTCTATTTATTTATGTATTTAGAGACAGAGTCTCACTCTGTTGCCCTGCATAGAGTGCAGCGACATCATCACAACAACCTCAAACTCCTGGGCTCAAGTGATCCTCCTGCCTCAGCCTCCCGAGTAGCTGGGACTACAGGCATGCGCCACCATGCCTGGCTAATTTTTCTATATTTTAGTAGAGACAGGGTCTCACTCTTGCTCAGGCTGGTCTTGAACCCTCAAGCTCAAGCGATCCTCCCGCCTCAGCCTTCCGGAGTGCTAGGATTACAGGTGTGGGCCACCGTGCCTGGCATCAGTTCTCCCTTGAATCTCTATTTCTTCATCTATAAACCAAAAGAGTTTAATCTCTAAGTTTTTTTCTCATTCTAAGTTTTTCCTCACTGTAAATAACCATGACTCTATTCCTTGTTCAATGACTCGTCTGGAACCTAAAGCACTTTTACAGGGAGTCTGCTATGTTTAAAGAAGAAACAACTATTCTATCATCTAAGCAGATCGGGCTCCTGAGCACAGTGAGGGCTTTGAGATGGTGTTGAAAGACAATGTTATAGTTTTCTCAGTGCCACAGCAGGGACGGGAGAAGGATGGGATGCAAGACAGTAAACAAGGAGAAGGCAGGGGCAGCGGCAGCAGGGAAAGAGGTGAAAGCTGTGGCTTAAGAGATGATGGCAGAGGAGGCTTCTTTGCCATCTGAAGAAGTGGTGAAGGTAGAGAATAAAGATATTGAGAGCAGAAGCAAAGGCAGTGGCATGGAGACGAAGGAAGGTCCGCTTGGGGAAGGTCAGAAGGGGGAAGAATTTACCCACCAGCTGCCATCTCTCATTGGTCAGTAGTTCTCTGCACACGGTATTAAGTCCCCTGCCTTGGCACTTCTGAGTTGTCTGTACAGGAGCTGTGGGTTTTTATGGTGTCTCATGCCTCAAGGTCAGCAGTGAAACCTCTTGGTAGAAAGCAAGAGTGCACGTGGTGGACACAAGGCCAGGGGCTGTCATGTTGTACCCTCAGGAAGTTAGTCAGAAAGCCATTATTAATATTTTTATTTTAGAATAAATTGTCTGAACGTCTTGTCTTAATTCTTATATCTATACGGTACAGGTTTAAACTATAAAATCCATTGAAACTGTATGAATGAATCTAAAATTAGGCATCATACCATTGTTTCCAAGTACAGTTGCATGATGTAAACTTTTAGGAGCATAGAAAAATTAAATTGTGACTTTTATTGTTACCTAATAATTTGGAGCTTGTCAAATCATCTTCCCCCTACCCCAATGCTACAAGAATTTGCATGTGTTGCCGTCATATGATATTAGTGCTGTCTTGGCAGTTGAAAATTTAAGGTGAGTGGTTGAAAAGTGTGTGTGCAGTCAAAACAAATCACTCAATTAAGCGTCACAGAGCTAGGTTCCAATTCCAATCTCTACACACCCTGCTCATAAAACAGGGTTTTATATATTAAAATTTGGGTGGCGGGATAAGAGAGAGAGAGAGAGAGAAAATAAATTATTCAATGTTGAGAAAGATAAACCTTCCTTTTTGTGCTTCACATTGCTAATTTGCCCACTGAGCATTCCAAGAGGTGGGCAAGGTGAGAGAGACAGTATGTGGTAAGAGGCAGAGTAACAGGCAGGAGCCCTGGAAGAGAGAGGACCTCAGTTGCTAGCTGGCCTCTGTCACTTTATTAGCTGAGTGATCTTAGGCAAGGTTCGTAAACTCTCGCAGCCTGGGCTTCTTTGTGGGCTCAATGGGGAGGATAAGAATACCAACATTAGTACTTTGTTTTACAGACTAAATGATATTTTATACACACACACACACTCACACACACACATATATATGTGCTTAAATTTTTTCTCTTACAGTACTTATTACATATCTGACTCCCCTGATTCAACTGTGACCTCTTTGAGGATAAAAGGGCAATACTCTTCTTTATATCCCTACTCTGGGAAACTCGTCTGGCACAGAGCATGATCATAGAGCAGCCCTCACATAAATTTTAAAATGGATATTCATTTGTCTAACAGTGTTAAACATGTTCTTCTATATGTGAAGAACTGTGCTATACACTGTTAAGACAGGATATAAGCATTAAAAATACATGTCCACAAGGTGGACTGGAGTGCTTAGAAACTGGAGACAATAACGTTAATAAGTAATTAAGACGCAATACAAATGTATAGAGAGATGATGGATAGGATACATCCTAGGAATGAGAAAAAATTCAGTGGAACCTAGTGTGAAGGACAAAAACAAAGACGGTTGGGTTTCATTGCAAGAGACTCATAAGAAAAGTGGTATTGATTAAGACTTTTTTTTATTACAAAGGTCATAACTGCAACTTGAACAAGCTGCAGAAGTGAAGCAACCCTTGCCTCGGTGTTGCCGGGACACAGAGACTAGAAAGATGTCAAGATCCCCCAACCCCCGCCTTTCATTTCTGCTCCTCTCTGAATGGTATTTTCATTCTCTCCTGCCGATGGCTTCTCTATTTAGTGGGAAACACAGCTTGTAGCAAGGTTACATTTTAGCATAGAAATCAGATAAGAAAAGGAAATTTTCCCTTTCCACCTCCTTTCCCCACCTCCATCCCCCACCCTTACAGTTCTGGCCAAAAATATCCCTGGGAAGTATTCTGATGGGCTAGGCTTGGCTCACATGCCTAACCTGGACCAGATGCTATAGCCCAGAGGATATGATATTATGTTCAATGAAAAATATCAATACCCATCTCTGTAGCCAGAGAAGTGGAGTCTTTTATTAACTGCACATAATTAGAGTTGGGGAGGAAGTATTTCTGAGTTGCTATTCTGAGCTGACAAAATACTTTGAGTCTACTAACATGCTAACTAAATTCGAACTTCTGTAATGGTAATAACAATTACAGAAATAAAAATAACAACAGTAACATTTATTGAATGTGAAAAGTCCTTCACATATGTTATTTAATTTTTCCAACAACCCTACAAAGAAGATATTATTAATTCCTATTTTACAAATAAAGCAACTGAGGTACAGAGAAGATAAGCAAATTTTCCAGGGTCACACAATAAAAGTACAGATTTGAATCCATTTTTATTTGACTTTGGAGACTACCCTTTAACCACTATCTTATACAGAAATAAGAGAAACATCAGAAGCTTTAAAATAAATCCATCCTTTAAAAATATCTCTCTGGCACTGTGCAGAAATTGGATTCAAGAAGGGAAATACACTGCAGATAAAGAGGCTGCTGTGACCACAATGCATCTGGAGCTCAAGAAAGAAGCGGGCTTGTATTAGATGGAAAACTGCACACCTGACCAAGCCTTGGTACCCAATCCAGTTTGATTGACTACTGCTCTCACCTGTCTCTCATGCTAGGGACAAGGGCTTGCCCAAATATTAATAGTAATTGTAACTGAAGCAGAATATATTAAATTGCATAATCTTAGGTATTAAAATTTAATTCCACATATTTACACATTAAACTGGAGCATTTGAATGACTGGCAACAAAGAAAGATAGGAATGAATAAATGGAGTTCATTTATGGACCTCGTTTCACTGTTGTTGCCAATCAATAATGAATGTAGTTGATGGTTATCTCTATGTGTGGTAGGATTTTATTTTCTTCTTTGTGTTCTTATTTCCTAATTTTTATACTGCTGTAATATTTAAGAAGAGTTATTTGAAACTCATGCAGTACTGCTATATAGGTTTTGGGTCTTGCAAAACCATGAGAGAATTTAGATGCTGTCAGCTAGGGGCATTTGAAAGCTCTCATGTTGTCAAAACATGGACTCTTTGGGGAGCTCTCCAGGGTACTGGAGTGGACTGGCTATCCTGAAACTCTGGCAGTGAATCAGACCCTTGTGTTTCTCTTCTGACCTATTGGTCTACCCTGAATCTTGCCCTCTGATCAACTATGTCTTAAAGCAACTTAGTTCCCTGGATGAGTTCCCAACAGGCTTTAACTATTAACTTTAAGCAGATGCCTTAAAAATCTGTTGAACCGGTAATTTTCTTCTCACCCAAGCTCTTCTGTTTCATTTCTATTGCCATTAGCCTTCTTTAATTTCTTTAACAAATACTATTGATAGTAGACAGATATGTAAAATTCAAAACTATAAAACAGAAGGAGACAACAAAGGAGAAAATCTATGTGACTTTAGTTAGTAATGAGTTTTTAGATGCAACACCAAAACCACAATCTATGAATTTAAAAATTGATGTTTAAATTCATGAAAATTTAAAATGTCTACTCTTCTAAAGATGCTGGTAAGAGGATGAAAAGACAAAACATGAACTTAGAGAAAATATTTGCAGAACATATGTGTAGTAAAGAACTTGTATCCATAATATACAAAGAACACTTAAAGTGCAATAATAAGGAAACGAACAACCCACTTAAAAAATGAGCAAAAGCACTGAACAGACACCTCACCAAAGAAGATATGCATATGGCAAATAAGCATATGAAAAAATGCTCTATCATATGTCATCAGGAAATTGCAAATTAAAAAAGTGAGGTACTACTACACACCTATGAGAATGGCCAAAATCCAAAAAACTGATAAGAACAAATGCTAGCAATGATGCAAAGCACTAGGAACTCTCATCATTGCTGGAGAAAGGTACAGTCACTTTAGAAGACAGTTTGGCAGTTTCTTACAAAGCTAAGCATAATCTTACCATATGATCCTGCAATCACTTGGGCATTTATCTAAATGAGTACATTCACACAAATGTTTATAGCAGCTTTTTTTTATAATTGCCCAAAACTGGAAGCAACCAAGATGTCCTTTAATAGATTTGAAAAAACTGGTATTTTTGTACAGTGGACTATTATTCAGTGGTAAAAAGAAATGAGCTACAAAGCCATGAAAGGAAAGTTTCCATGGAGGAAACTTGAAATGCACATTGGTAAGTGAAAGGAGCCAGTCTGAAAAGGCTACATATTGTATGATTCAGCTAACATAATGGTCTGGAAAAGAGAAAACTGTAGACAGCAAAAAAAAAAAAAAAAAAAAAAAAAAATCAGTGGTTGCCAGGGGTTGGTTGCGGGGAGGGAAGAGGGATAGATAGGTGGAGCACGGGGGGTTTTCAGGGCAGTGAAACTATTCTGTATGATACAATAATGGTGGATACATGACATTATGCATTTGTCAAAACTCATGGAACTGTACAACACAAAGAATAAACTTTAATGTAAACTATAGACTTTTGTTAATAATGATGTGTCAGTATTGGCTCATTAATTATAACAAATATACCACACTAATGCAACAGGTTAATAATGGAGGAAACTAGAGGGCAGGAGAAGGGAATTACATGGCAACTCTGTACCATCTGCTCAGTTTATCTGTGAACCTAAAACTGTTCTAAAAATTAAAGGATATGAGTTTTTAAAATATTACTGAGTATCTATTGTATATCACCCATCGCACCAGGAACTATAATTACAACATGAACCCAGTGGACATGACCTGGCCCTTCTTGTGTTTACGGTCTAGTGTGTGGGGGTGTGGGAGGAGCCAGACATCAATCAAATGACACAAGTAAGTTCATAAATATATGCTGCCGTGAATGAAAGCTTCATAGGACTGTGAGAGCTCATACCTAGCCTGGAGGGTTGGGGAAATCTTCCCTAAGAAAGAGACATTTGAACTGTACTCTCTGAAGGATGAACAGGAGTTAACCAGGTGTGTGAGGGGGTGTTAAGAGGAGGAGCATTACTGACAAAGGGTAAGTAAGGCCCTATGGTGAGGTGCAGTGTGTACATGACAACTTAAGGAAGACCCATGTGGCTAGAGCACAAAAAGCAAGAGGGAGAGTGCACAAGATGAGCCTAAGGAGACTGGTAGGGGCTACGCAGCAGAAAACACTATGGGCCATAAAGAAGATTCATATCCTTAACCTAAAATCAGTAGGAAGAGCTTGAAGAATTTTCAGCAGGGTGTTGTCATGATTGCATTTAAAAAATACTTCTCTGGCTATTTGGTGGAAAAAAGATTGCAAGGCTTCTTGACCACAGTACTAGTGACATTTTGGGATAGATAACTTTTTCTTGTAGGGGGCTGTTCTGTGCTTTGTAGAATGTTTAGCAGCATCCCAGGCTTCTCCACATTAAATACTAGTAGTACCCCTCCCTCAAGTGAAAACAACCAAAAATGTCTCCAGACATTGACAAATGTCCTCAAGGGGCAAAATCATATCTAATTGAGAACCACCAAATTAGAACAAGAGCAAGGAGAGGTGAGAGGGATCATTTGGAGGTTTTTACAGCAGTCCAGATGACAGATTATGGTAGCTTAGACTCAAGGAGGTGGAAAAGGAAGAAAGTGACCTCGTTAGGGAGATATTTAGGAAGTAAAGTCAACAATATAGGGTGCTAGATTGAAATGGAAGGAGAGAGTGGGAGGAATTAATGAGAATAAGTTTCTGGCTTAAACATCTGGGTGGGTGATGGTACCATGCAATAGGGATCCCAGGTAGTTCCCAGGTTTGGAGCCAGTGCAGAAATGGAATGAGACTTTTGGAGGTATTGGGAGAATATTTTGCATGTGGAGGAACATAAATCATTAGAAGCCGAAGGCAGACTTTGGTAGTCAATTATATTGGTGGCCCCCAATGAACCATGCCTCCTGGTATTCATGTCCCTGTGTAGTCCCTCTGATTGAATCAGGCCTCATTTTGTGTGACTTTCAACCAATAGAATGTGGCAGAGTGACCTTATTGAACTTCTGAGCCCAGTATTAAGAACACCTTACTTTTGTGCTCTGGGGGAAGCCATCAGCCATCTAAGAAATCTAAAATACCCTGGGACTTCCATGCTGTGAGACATATAACCTTGCTATTTGGAGAGGCCTTGAGGTAGACAACTGAGGCTCTTTTCCAACATCCCCAGCTGAGATTTCAGCTGACAGTCAGAACCAACTTGTCAACTGTGTTAGTGAGGCCATCCTGGTTGTGTATCCTCCAGCCCCATCAAGCAACTCTAGCTGACACCGTATGGAGCTGACAAGCTGTCGGCTCATCACCAAGTGTTTGGTCACCAAGCCTGATCAAATTGCAGAATTATGAACAAATATCTGATAGCTGTTTTACACCAGTAAGTTTTGAGATGTTTTGTTACATAGCAATAGACAACTAAAACAGCCTCTCTAAGACTCAGTTTCATCTACTGTAAATTTTAAATAATAGTAATACTTACCTCAGATTTGTTATAAGGATAAGTTAAATAATGCCTGGAACTAGAAGTACTAAAATATTGCTATTATTATTCTGGTAGGCACCAAAGAAGTGCTTGATGACTGATAATCTCATTTAACAATATTGATTAATTAATTGGACCAGAGCAGTCGTCATCTTCTCTGACTGCCCTATATTTAACAGAACCTCTTACTCACTCTGCTCCCTTTTTTGCTTCATAGCACTTATCACCACTTGAAAAAAAATATTTTTTATTACTTCCCTTTCTTACTAGAATATATGCTCCATGACTGTCTAAACTTTGTTTCGTTTGCTGTGATATCCCTGGTACCTAGAACATCTGTCATATACATGATCAATAAATGTTTGTCAAATGAATAAATGAATATTGTTGTGCGTAAATTTCCACTCTTCACAAAAGAAATAATGGAAAATGTCCTGTATTTAATTTAATTAATTAATGTATTTAAGAGTCAGGGTCTTGCTAATATGTTGCCCAGACTGGACTCAAACTCCTGGGCTCAAGGATCTTCCCACCTCAGCCTCCCGAGTAGCTGGGACTACAGGTATGTGCCACTGTGCCCACCTTGCTTTGAAAATTCCTAATGGTTACCTCTAACACATTTGATCTTAACCTAAAATCTGATCTAATCTTTTTAAAAGGTTTCTCCATTTCTTCTCCCCCATTTTACCTGCAGCGACTTACATATCTAGAGCCTTAAGGACAGGCTTGCCAGCCACCTGCCTGTGCAAATATTGCAGAGTGGGCACTGTTGTCCCTTGAGCCTAAAAGTCCTGTCTTTGACCAGGCTGTTGGTGTGGGTCCTCACGTACAGGAGGGCATTATGATGCATGCAGGATCACCCCACATCTCTGCAGACTGTATTCAGGGTATTGAATAGACTATGGCAACCTGCCAAGAACTGCAGTGTTGTGTGCTGGCCTTTCTTGCCAGTGCACACAACTGGGGGTTCTGATAGAGAACCTCCTTTTTTACTTTATGCCTTTAGAGGACCTCACTGGATTACTTTGGGATTTGGTCAAGTATTATAGTGTACAGGTGTTGACCATGTTGAGTTGTTAGTTTCACATCATATACAAAAGAGAACTCAAAATTAATCAAAATCTTAAATGTAAGACCTAAAACTAGAAAACCCTTAGAAGAAAATATAGCTGGGACCTTGGATTAGACAATGGTTTCTTAGATATGGCACCAAAAGTATAAGCAACCAAAGAAAAAATAAATTGGACTTCATCAAAATGAAAAAAATATGTACTTCAAAGTACACTATCAAGACAGTGAAAAGACAAACCATAGAATGGGAGAAAATATTTGCAAATCATATTCTGATAAAGGACTTTTATCCAGAATATGTAAAGAACTCTTAAAACTCAACAATAAAAATACAAATAACCCAATTTTTAAATGGGCAATGGATCTGAATAGACTTTTCTCCAAAGAAGGTATACAAATGTCCAATAAGCACATCGAAAGATCCTTGACATTACCAGCCATCAGGCCCCCTTACTTTAACTGGAGACAACTCTCTAACTTCAGAGCTCCCCACAGAGTTGCTGAGGTCAGGTGACTACATTGCAGCCAAATTCTCGCTCTGCCCAATCTTGCTTTCTTCCCTCGCCCCACAGGTGTTGATCCCAAGAGACTCCATAATAAACTTCCTGCATGATAATTTGCATCTCAGGGTCTTCTTCCCAGAGAACTCAAAACTTCAGCAAAAGTGCAGGCCCCTAGTGGGGGCAGTTGTACCCAGCTGCCAGTATGAGAAGTACTCTGGGCCAGAAAAATAGATGATGATAACTGTGGGGAGAAAAGATGGCCAACCAAGGACTCCAGCTCAGTGAGCTCATCTCAGTCAGGGTCAGAAAATGCATGGTGTTTGTGCTATCAGTCTTCTGCTGTGTCCAGTGCAGGGAAAGAGAGGTCTAGCCCTCTGGAGTTCTCCACCAACACAAGGCTAGCTCTTCCATTGTGGTTACTGGATTGTTATTTCTGAAAATCCATGTATTTCTCATTAGGAACTTGTTAACATTAATTGAGTTAACATTCATTAAATTGACCATATTTTATGAAATAAATATTTTAGAAATTGTACTGTAGATTTCTGTCTTTGTATGCTATCATCTGCACTAAGACCTGATTAAAATATTTTACTCTACATAAAAAGGAAGGGCTAGGGACACTGATAAGTTTTGCCACGTTCATTTCTGCAAAGTTTTGAAGCTGACATGGGGACTTTGATCTCAGGGTTCGACCTAGATCAGACATTTTATATATAAAGCTCAGACTAGCTGAGGTGAGGAATAGGAACAATAAAACTTTCATAACCAGTCTTCCTCTTTAGGGACAGGATGATTGATGATCTAGGAGCAGGGTTGGTGTGGGATGGGATTGAAAAAAACCAATGCAACAATGAGGAATGGTTTCTCCAAGCCCAAGGGGACACGTAGAGCCTGATACAAGTTGTGTTTATATCCCAGGTTAGAGTAAAATGGCACAGAGTCTGGACAGGAGGTGTGTAAAAGTTACCTTTGTTATTTTTTATTTCTAATCTCTATACTGTATCTAATATTTGTTACACGAATGATTGAATTAAGTGTCTGAGTAAGCATGTTTATCCTTCTTGCCATCATACTGCAGGGTTCAGACCAGCATTTCACAAAAAGTGATCTGAGGATGGAAGAGTGTATCTTTAGTCTAAAAAACTTCAAGTGCCACTTTCCTGTAAACAACTCAATCAATTTAAATCTGTGCCCTCCTTCGTTCCATTATTTATTTCTAGAGATAAAGCAAGCAGAATAGGGCAGAATATTTTAGATGTGGCTGTATCATAGTTTGTTCGAGGAAAGGACAATGTTTAAAATTTAGTTTCCCATTAAATTTTTGGCAATACTCAATCTTTTATTGGTGTGTTTGCTGTTAACAATGTGAGGATTACTATCTTAGAGGAGTAGTTAATAATGACTTACCATT
>RJWJ010008725.1:0-52422 GCA_004363605.1 Indri indri
TGCTTTTGCATCCTTCCTTTATAGCAGTTTGCATAATGTTATGCTCAGAATTTGTCATCACATCTGTACTCATTGAATTTTGTTGCATGAACCAAAAACATCAGGATTCTAATATCCGCTTTCGTGTTTAGGGCATTAGCGGCGGCACCTAAATTTATAAGTACACCAAAGGCACTTGAGGGTGGCGGGGGGGGGGGGTTTCTTAAAATACAGATTCCTAGGCTCTATCTCTGCTTGTATAGAATATACACACTGAATTGGAATATCCAGGGTTGTCACTTGGGAATCTGCATTTGCAAATGGCCTTCTGTTGGATTACAAGGTGGGCGGCTGGCAGTGCTTCTGTCCTTTACTTTTAGGTTTTTCTGGCATTATTTTAAAATTACCCATCTACTCATACTCTTATCTTTTTCATGTTCTAATATGCAATTCATTTCAAAACAGACATGGGTAACAGACAAATAATTTTGTCTATTTTTCCTCTGACAGATAAATGATATATATTCATGCTAGTATATATGACCAAATAATTCATGCTAAGGTTTTTAGACTTAATAGCCTTTTTTCTCTTCTCAAGAGAGATTTGAAAAGATAGACCATCTTCTTCCAATTAGCAAGGCAGAAACATTTGCATGCATGGCCTTGAAAGAAAAAAAACCTACAAAGATAAAGACTTAAAAATAAACAAATTCAGCCGGGCGCGGTGGCTCACACCTGTAATCCTAGCACTCTGGGAGGCCGAGGCGGGCGGATTGTTTGAGCTCAGGAGTTCGAGACCAGCCTGAGCAAGAGCGAGACCCCGTCTCTACTAAAAAAAAATAGAAAGAAATTATCTGAACAACTAATAATATACAGAAAAAATTAGCTGGGCATGGTGGCACATCCCTGTACTCCCAGCTACTCGGGAGGCTGAAGCAGGAGGATCGCTTGAGCCCAGGAGTTTGAGGTTGCTGTGAGCTAGGCTGACGCCACGGCACTCACTCTAGCCAGGGCAACAGAGTGAAACTCTGTCTCAAAAAAATAAATAAATAAATAAATGAATAAACAAATAAACAAATTCAATTTCAAGTAATAGTCACAATATGGAAATGGTGAGCTAATTTAACATTAGACACTGATGTGAATTCTGTTTTTTCAATTTAAAAACTTTACAAGTCAAAGTTGGGTCTTATTTCTGGCTATTTCCTTTTGTTATATTGAGCCAACTTAAGCTACAGAAATAAAAAAAAAATTCTCTCAGCTTAAGATAAAAAATGTCTGCATCTATATTATTGGGTGTTTTTTTCCAATTAAAAATATCTGAGAATTCCTTAAAATTCTGGGCAATTTGGAGCAGGATCATTCTGGGCCACCTTTCTAGTCTGTGGTTGTGCTAACAAGATTTTGATGTTTTTTCTCAGGTTTCCAAGGAGTCTCCAGTACATTGGATAGAGTTTTGTTTCTGTGTTCCCATGGCTGAAGCCAAATTTGATTGACAAATGTTTGCAGAGAGGCAGCCACTTGCCCAGGAACTTGGCATACCAGGAAATAACAGACAGTCTCTATCCGCAAAGCTATTTATAGATTCATGAAACAAATACAGTGCAAGGCAACTCACAACTAAGACTATCTAAGGCTATCGTGTTCTAATTGAATTATTGAGCCCAGGGCACATGGAAATAATGAGGACAATGTCCAAAGAAATGGCTCCTTATAGAAGTAGCTGTGAGTTCTTGCCGGTCCCTATCTGACTCCATCACTTCCTGGAGACCCTTACCCTGGAGAAATGGTTTCCTCCTGGATCTCATCACTTCTTTTACCATCAAAGTTAAAATAAAATGTTAGAAAAAAACAAAAAAGGAATTTAAAACACAAAACAGGTAAAACACTACTTTTAAAATTAGGGTAATAAAAATCAAGCTGAGATTTATAAAAATTAAGCTGAAAGTAGATATAAATCCCTAAAAAGGAAAGGGTTCTCTCTAAAAATATCAGATTCTGGTGGCTTCCAATGTTTCTTGGGATTTCATCATGTCTGACTTTCCTTTGGATTTATGAAAATGGCAGCGAGTTTGCAGCGGATCCTTGTAGCCCAAATGCAGTCAAGGCATCTGACTACATCGTTCTCTTTCACCCAACTTCTTTCACCTCCCTTGAGAGTTTCATATTTACATGACATCTCTGCTCCTAAAGCTGAGGTTATCCAAAATGGTGATGACACCTTATTCCTTCTTTCCTTGATTGTTTACTTCTTGGGATCTTAGTTATCTTCTCATTATATGCACAAAAAGTCCAAACTTTTTGCAATGACCAAAAGACCCTTTCTGCTCTGGCTATCTCTTGCTTGCCATTGTCATCTGTTATGGATTCCTTACTCCAGCCCCTTTCCATTTCCTCTTGCTGGACCATCTCCTGCCACACCGGTGTCCCAGGAGGCATCTACTTATCCTTCACATCTCATGTCAGTCCTTCCCATCCACCAGCAGGCTGTATCCCCCAGTTCTGTGCTCACATGGCCTTGCGTATCTGTTCCTCCCGGCATTTATCAACATGTGCAGTTACACATTTAGAACTGAGTTTTCTCATTTATTTTGGGCATTTATTATTTATACCAAATCTACTTTAAGGAAATATTCCATTTGCTTGCATGACAAGAGATGTCTACTGTAAAATCGTAACGTGAAATATAAGGGGACATGATGTGAGTGTGGCCAGCCAACTGGTACGATGGCCCTGATGGTTCTTCTCTCTGGTATTCATGCCCTTGTGTGTAATCCCCTCCCTTGAATGTGGGTTTGACCTAGTGGCTTGATTCAAATGAAGAGGCTGTGGCAAAGGTGATGGGATATGACTTCAGTGGTCAGGCTGTAAGACATTGTACCTTCCACCTTACTAGCAGACACTCTGTATTCCATTCTAGGGCTGCAGACTTTGATCCAGTGCGCTGTCACGTTGGAGAGCTCCACATGGCAAGGCACTAAAGACAACCTTCAGCCGACATCAGCAAGGAACTGAAGCTAGCATGCCAACAACGTGGGCAGAACTGAATCCTGCCAGCAACCATTTGTGCTTGGACCCAGATCCTCCCAGTCAAGCCTTGAGATGACTATAGCCCCAGCCAACATGTTGCTGGTTGTTTGCAGAAGATTTGAAACAAAGGTTACACCAGGCCCAGAATCCTGACCCACAGAAAATGTGAGATAATAAATAGATGCTGTTTTAAACCACTAAGTTTTGTGGTTATTTTTTACACAGCAACTGATAACTAACACAATGAGTAACACAGGCAAAGTAAGTAAGATACTACAGCACAAACATTTAGAATAAGAAAGCCTACAGAGGTCTGTTCTGAGCTTGGATAAATTTGATAGACTAAACACACCTGTCAACCCACCCTTCTGGCAAAATAAAACAACAAAAAAGATTGAGCAGTTATTAAAAAAATGAGCTTCAAAAAATAGAGAAGTATCAAGAGATTAGATATTTTGACAGATTCATGAAAGATAAGGAAAACACTGGATTGAATATGTGAATAAATAAAATGAAAAAAACTCATATAAAACATATGCTGCTTATGTCAGAGCCACCCAGGAGAGTTATAAGACCAGACATAGATTCAAGCACAGAGAGGAGAGCCAAAATAAACCTAATTTATCCTCACCTTAAGTTTCAGCCCACAAAAGTTGGTATTACATAACCTGAGGCATATACTAGTCAATATTCAGGTTATAAAACATCTGTCAAAGATTACACTTAAAAATTATTTAGAGATACTGTTATTTCTTTTACAATGCATGAAACTTACATATCATTTATAAGGCACTTGTCACATCCAAAGGTTTACTCTTGAACAGGGAATATTTTGAAATCTTTAGGACCAAACTGAGAGATTACACACAAATATTCCAGTAATCTGCAATCATTGAGAGTCAAAAATGATGTTAAACCCAGGCATATGGTGCAGTAGCATTCACTGTGATTTACTTGTGCATGGGGGTTGGAGGTTTGCCCCAAATTTCTAAGCCCACAATTTCTATTTACACAGCACACCTGTTTGGTTGTACTGTGCCTATGTTTTCTGTATGTCTGAATCTTTCCTTGGCATCATGGGTGCCATCATCCTTCCAGGATATAAGCAAATCCTGGGCTCTGTCCAGTGTCTTGTGCTGCTGACTGTCCGAGAGATGGCCATCCTGTCTCACGCCTCTTTGATTTCCAAGAGCTGCTTGTCCTCTTTGCCATAAAAACATAATTGGGGTGCCATCTCTACCAAGACTAATTTCATGATATTTTAAGAAAAAAAAATTGTCTCTGGAATTAGAGAATGGTGCATAGAATTTTGCTTTTCTGTGGAGTATGGGGGTGAAAGAGATTCAATTTTTCTCTGTGGTAAAACCATTTCTCAAACAAATAGCTCATTGGTCATCCCATGCTAATCGTTCCATGGCTGGAATGTTCCCCTCTCCATTCTCACTTTCACGTTCTTTCTACCAGCCACAGGCATCTAAGTGTGGATTCCAGGGCATTCTCAAGTTTTTGAGCCAGCCCTTCTCTGGGCATGAAGACATGATTCTCAAGTTCACAATTTATCTGTGCTTTAGTTCTAGAAAACTGACACAGCCACTAGCTGGAGGCTACATTTGTGGTTTTGAAGTTTACTTTGGAAAGATGTAGGCAAATACCCCTGCACATATCTTTCTCATTCCCACAAGTAAAAAACTGACTGCACTTCATTGTGACTTTCCCTCCAGCCAGGAACAAAATGTGGAACAAAGTATGGAAATTATTTCAACTTTGATGTTGGAATTTTATTCCCAATCCAAACGCATGAAAACTAAGAAATATTGTATAGTAGGGTGTGTAGAGGATCTAACAAATGTCATTTTTATGCCATCATCTATGAATTACTTTGCCTAAAATATAATTTAAGATGAGAAGAAACAACAGGATTTAAACTGAAAGTGCCATAATTCTGTCCATTGTACCATATTCTCATATTAAAGAATGGACCATAAACCTATATTTTATGTGGACCATAAACCTATATTTTATTGTAAAAATACCTATATCTGTGAAGTTTCTTTCCTAGGAGGAAAAATTCACATCTCAAAAGTGTTTTATGTTAACAAGACTTCTTTACTCTCTCAGTCTTCACAGATATTTATTTTCCAGAAAACTAAGTTTAAATGCGTTAATAACGGGTCTGTCACCACGCACAGGTCTATTATTAATATCACACCTGGAATTTTATAACACTTTGGACTGATTGAAAGCAAGGTAGTTGTATAGTTGTGTTAGGTAGTTACCAAGGGATTCTAGGGACAAAAGTAGGTGCTGCTGTGATTGACCACCCCCCGCCACACTCCCCAGTCAAATGGGCTTTCAGAGAGGCTCGTGGGAGATCTGCAGGCGCAGTAAGACTCAGGTCATTTATCTCCCAACTGTCCAATCAAAGTGGCTCCATGGTGACTTTTGAGCCATGGGGAGGTCCCAATCCAGGCACTACAAAACAAGATGCAGACCATAACCAACCCCTTTTTTACAACCTTCCTTTTGCTCTCCCTTTGCTGTGACGATGGGTCTGATCATCATCTGTGCGTACGTATCACACACTGTAAACCTGTATCTTGCTCTTGCTCTATAATCCTCTCTTTCTCTCCTCAATAAACCTCATTTTCGTGCTTGCCTTGCTTTGGCGTGTCTGGTCATTCTTCAGCCATGAGCGCACTAAGAACCAGCATTTCAGACTGAAACCTGACAGTTGCATCATTGCTGAAACTGTGAGAACCAGTTGCCATAGCTTGCCATTAAATTCCAGGCCCCTGAAGGTGTACTGAGAATGACTGTAGACATGTTGATTCAAAACAACTATAGGATATTTTGTATAACTCTGACACAAAGAAAAACTGAAACTTCTATGAGATTTTATTCGAAACTCCAGAAAATCTAAACAATTAAGAGATAAAGGGTAATCACGCAAAAGCAGAACGGAGATGGGGGAAGGAGCAAGAGAGAGAAAAAGGCAAATTATAAACAAGGAACATCTGCTCTCCGACTTTATCCCACGTCACTGGGGAACCCTCTTGACTGTCCTGTAAGCTGTCTTTATGGTATGGCTCTAATATCATGCCTTACCATTGCAAGTGGGGTTGTATTATTAAAGCAACAACAATAACGCCAACAGCAGTCTCATGGAACAAGTCCCATTAGAAATTCTATTTCCATTCAATACAAATCCCATTTTTGACTCGCCAATCCTTTTGCTTTTTCTAGATATGGACTCACATTGATTCCTCACCATAGAATTTAATTCAACAGTTTTTGTTAATGTGCACAGCAAGAAAGTAAAAGTGACAAAGCGAGGACTCAATGAAATGCCATGATTATGTCGCACAGTCCGTGCAGACACAGGCAGATGGAGGTAGACAGTCTATGGATTTTAATCTATCTCCAGAAGAGAGAAGATTCTATTATAGCCAAAAAGTAAGTTGCCATTTTATGCTTGCTACTTTTATAAATTTCAAATGACTGTCTTTTTTTATCTTGGAGGCATAAAACAAACACTGTAATTCTCAGGTTGTAGATCCAGGCAGTTTTTAAATCTTCTACTACATTTATAATTCTCTATTTTTATCACATTACCGCCACCAAATTCATACATACTCATTGCTGCTGTGGTCTGAAGTTTGTGTTGGCATGACTTGAGTGGTGACAGATTTCTCCAAATTTGAATATCTTCCCAGCGCCCAACAAGTTCTATTCTGTACCAGCTCATAGCATCTGTGCTTATCCCACAGTTTCCAAAAAAAAGAACTATTTTGAGAAACGAATTTGGCATCACTGCAGCCCTTTTCTTTATCGCCTCACCTGTGCATTTCCTTTGCCTTCTTTTCTTAAATTAAAATGTAAAAGGCAACCGACTTCCAAGTAAGCAGATGCTGAGAAGGAGAGAGTGTCAGAAATGTTGGGTTGCTCCTAAATTAGACTAATTTCCTTAAGAGATGCCACGGTAGGTGGAATTCTGGAAAAGTCCAATCCTCAAATCCCCTGCCCTGATCCTTTGAAATAAGATTGCACATCTTACTTACGTTACTTGACACTGCAGAAGGGTTTTTTTTTTTTTAAGATATAAATAAGGTTACTAATTATTTGATTGTGAGTTAATAAAAAGGGAGATTATCCTAGTGGGCCTAAGCCTGTTATTGGAGACCTTTGAAAGCAGAGTGTTTTCTCTGGCTATTAACCAAAGGGGGAGTCAGAGCTGTTCTAAGCATGAGAAGAAGTCAATGCACCATTGCTGGTTTTGGACATGGAAGGAATTATAGGCAAAGTGAGAGATCTCTAGGAACTGAGACTGGGCCCTGGCCAACAAACAGCAATAAAGCAAAGACTGCACCTTACCACTGCAAGGAACTGGAATCTTCCAACCACACAAACGAGCTTGGAGACAGATTCTTCTCCAGGGCCCCAGATAAGAGCCCCCGGTGTCTACCTTCTTGACTTTGGCCACATGAAACCAGAGTGAGAGCAAAGAATCCAACAATGTCTTACTGGATTTCTGACCTACTGAATTGTGAGCTAATTCACAGATACTGTTTTAAGTCTCTGTGTATGTGGCAATTAGTTATACAGCAATAGAAAACTAATACTGCTACCTTCTATTAAAACTTAGGATCTGCTCTTCTGAGACCATCTGGGGCTACACATGTCCACTTAGAGATTGATTTGCTATCCTTTCTCCTACAGTAGCAAGTCAAACTGCTTCTGCCATCTAAACATTTCTCAAAACCATTCCTTCTTTATTTTTAGCCTAGTGACTTTCATCTAAACTTTTATACAAGCCCCTCCTCCTCCTGACTCCAATCTCTCCGCCCTTCCAGATGTCCTTTTAGCTCTTTCTGACACTCCACTGCTAGACTCATCTTGCAGAGACATAGCTGTGCCCATGTTATCCTGCTAATCGAAAGCTACTAATGAACTATCATCGTCTACTTTATGAAGTATAAAACCTTCCTGTCAGAACTCATGCTCTCCAAGGCTGTCTCCAGTCAACTTTTTGGTATTATTTCCCTTCTCTTGACATTACATGCAATTTTTTCCAGTCAAACTGATGTTATTTGGTCTTTTAACAGCATGTTCTGACCTGTTCTTTTGCAGGGGTGTGTCTCAGGTATATATGCCAAGATATTACTCATTCTTCACAGTTTAGTTCAGATGTTACCTACCATGTGAGGCCTCTTATGTGGTATGGACATCTTTTTCTACTTTTAATTTCCATGGCACAAGTATGTGGCCCTTGGTGGTGGGGGGGGGGTCTATGCCTCACGATTGAGTTATTTCTACATGTTTCGTGGCCCCTATAAGCTCCGAGAACACTACATCTGTCTTATATTCATCACCGTATTCCTTAAAGCACTTGGTTCAATGTTCCATGTCATGTAGATTTCCCAAAATGATGTATTTGTTCAAGTAGTAAAGAATATGTAATAATATGGGAGTTTCTTCAAAACACATAAATGACATGCATTTAAGTAAACAGGTGCTAGACTACAAAACATCAGGTACAAGATGATCATGTACAAGATGATCTGAGTTTTTGTTGTTAAGTTGTTATTTGTTCCTTGGTTCATTTTTAGAAGAAAGGAAAAAAGGGAAGAATAAAGGAAGATTAGACTCAAGTGGTATAAAAATACCAAATGCTAAAAGTGGATACCTCTTATTAATGGGATGATATGAAATATAAGACACAGTTACCCTTGAAAACATGCATTTGAACTGCATAGGTCCACTTTTATGTGAATTTTCTTCCACCTCTGCCACCCCTGAGACAGCAAGAGCAACCCCTCCTCTCATTCCTTGTCCTCAACATGAAGGTGACAAGGATGAAGACCTTTATGACAATGCACTGCAACTTAATGAACAGTAAATATATTTTATCTTCCTTATGATTTTCTTAATAACATTTTTCCCTAGCTTACTTTATTGTAAGAATACAGTATATATAATAATACACATAACATACAAAATACGTGTTAATTGAGTGTTTATGTTCTTGGTAAGGCTTCCTATCAACAGTAGTTTATTAGTAGTTAAGTTTTGGGGGAGTCAACAGTTACATGTGGATTTTTGGGCTGGGGGTTTTGGGTTCCTAATCCCCATGTTGTGGGGTCAATTGTATCTTATTTTTATGCTGTGCATAGTTCATAATAAGTCTTTATTATTATTTCACATATTAAGCCTATTTCTATTAGCTATCTCAAGGCTGATTTAACGACCTGTAGGTCAAATTGACCGGCTGATGTTTTCTCTGCTGTTTTTCTTAAACTTCTAAAAATGTGCTGTTCATTGCCACAGGCACCGTTTGCTCTTTAATTTCCAATCCAATTTAGGCAAACAGTAGGGGTCAGATGTAAAATAAATCTGATGCAAGCAGAGTGAATGCAAACTCCAAACTGTAAGAATCTTTGTTTGGAAAGGACTTTCTTTTTTTCTGCTTAAAAATAGATATTACACAATTCTGTGGTCTTGAATTCATTAGGCAGGATCTAAACTTCCATGTAGATCACTACAGAACACAGTGAACACAAAATAATTGACAATTTAAAAAAAACTATTGAAAAGTAGTTGTTTCAGATTTTCATACTGACAAAATCAAATTCATTTTCTTACTGCCTATACAAAAATATTTTAATATTCTGTCATTTCAGAAATAATTTTTTTAAACTTATTTTCAATAGAAGAAGAAAAAAACAACTCAGTGAAATCTGGGGTTATCGTGTAAATTGTGTTCTCTGTGTCTTTGCTTTGAATCACCAAACTCCACTGCATGTACGAAAATGTGTTGATGAAATCACAACTCCCGTTTAATTTAAATTATTTAAACTAATTTAAATTACTTAAATTAAATAGTTACTTAAAAGTATTGTAAAATAAACTGTCTGGCTCAATATCATGGATAAAAAAAATTATAGGTCTTTCCTCCCTTCCAGATGTTCACTGAAAAATAAATAGGTAAAAAGGAAAGAACCCATCATTGTAAGGAAAAGTGGGAAAAGGTCAACTCTGAACAACAGACTATAATAGATTTCTGAAAGAGCTATTAATGTAGGAAACTGAGCAATGCAAAACACCTTCCAGAATGTGTCTATTATCTAATCATCACTCAGACCCAGAAACAAGAGGGAGAAAAACAGCGGGTGGGTGAAAGCAGGTGAGTAATGGAGGCTGGCTGCAGAGATTTCCTACTTAGTCCCTCCACCCGCCCTCCTCATGCCTGCATATAAAACAAAACAAAACAAAGAAGCAAAAACAGAGGGTTTTTCTCTCTAGAAGCCAAAAGACAAGCTGGAGAAAACCAGAAAGTGGGACAAGTATTGTTATCCCAGAATAAAGGATATCCTTAATCTAACATTTAAAGAATTCTTAACATTTCACACAAACCTCAAAAATTCAATCATGCAAAGCCTTATAGTGAACAAACTCTGCTCATCTATACTGCACAGTGAATACCTGGATAGCTTTCACTTCCACTGCAGAAACTGACGGGATATGAAACCACAGTGAGAGAAAACCATCACGTCCACGAACCATCGATTATAATCAGTCTCATCTTCTGTAAGTCAAAAATCATCAAAAAGAAATCAGACTGAAAGTAAGAGAAAGACTATGCTAAAGTAAAGATAAAACTTATCTCAAAGGAATTAGAGATAATTAAGGAAAGAGGATGTAAAACACACACACACATTCACACACTGACTAACCCTCAGCATCATTCAATTGTTTAGCATCCATTAACAAAGATCAGACTTACATTCAAAGAAAATAATGAGAAAGACAGAAAGAACACCTGAAAATTAAAAATATAAGGATCAAAATAAATAATTCACTGGAGGACTGGAATACAAAAGAAGGAAACCCTGGAATATAAAGCAAAAAGAAAAATATGTTCAATTTGAGGTATAAGAGATTTCGTTGCTCAATCATATCAGTAGGACTTTTATAAGAAAAAACAAAAGGAATGAATTATGTCAAAAACTGTAAAATTAGAAACACATGATTTTAGGTCACAGTTAAGATGAATGAAAGAGATTTCATGTTCTGGTGAAATCAGAACAGCAAGAATGGTGAAATCAGAACAGCAAGAATGAAATTAACCTCATGAAAGTGGAGCTAGATAGTCTGCGTAGATTATCTACCAATGAGCGAGATTAAGATTTGCTTCAGACATTTCATGGATGGCTGTGCCTGTAGAAAATAAAGAACAATGTCTAAAAGCACTTAGGAAAAATGATATGATCCCAGTCACACTGTTAAACAAGTGTGAAGCAAAAACATAAACATATTTTGGCTTCATAAAATTTATGTTCTACATACTCTTTTTGATGATATAACTTAAAAGATATTTCAAGAAAATGAATGATACACATAAAGACAAAGAGGTAGTTCCTTGTTTTGAGCATTTCAAGGACTGGTTGAACTAACCCGGGAGTCTATATTTTAAAAAACGACAACTGGGAAGCCATCCTAGAAGTAAGCAGCGCAAATTAGGACTAAAAATTCACTGACTTTTAAGAAAAAAAGACAAAGAAAAATGAAATGCATTCCACAAAATTCATACAATGAATAAGAAGAATAAATAATTTAGTATATGTTTTTGGAAGCATGTGCTTATTCTCACCATAAGAAGCAAAGATAATTAAAAATTCCATAAAAATTCCTACTTACAGCTCAGGACTGTGTGAGAATACCTGTGCCAGTTTAAAATTGCGGTGACCTAAACAGTGGCATGTTAATTGCAGGAGACGAGAAGCCCACCAGGCAAGAGACTTGACTCTGATAATGCCATCTTTCTGGGCAGCCTGCGTCAGAGCCCGAGAGGAGGCAGGCAATGGACTCTGAATGTGAAGAGTTTTCAGATGCCTTCGGTGGTAAGGATGGCAGGGCTCATGGCCAGCACGGTGCTAGAGCCCACAGGACTTTCGAGGGCCCGTGAAAATGCATTTATTTCCTTTAAAATCAGAAGGGAAAACACAACTTTGGGGTCAAGTAAAATGTTTTAATTGTTTTCCTCACATCAGTAAAAACGAAATTTTCAGAATATGTGAAATCTGTGATGGTGGGAGGTGCTCACTAAGGCAAAATGCCTGGGTCCAGCAAAGTTATGCCATGGCCTGAGGAATGTTTTATTCTTGTTTTTCACATTTTACAATCAACTTATAGAAAAAGATCTAGTGATATTTCCACAACAAAATCTAAATATCACAAACATTTGACAAAAATATGATAATGTATTATACGCAATTATAATATATATATATTACGATTGACAATATATAGTTATATATTACTATATTATATAGTATGTAACTACTGCAGTCCCCAGCCCCTGGGCCACTGCACAGCAGGAGGTGAGCAGCAGGTGAGCAAGCGAAGCTTCACCTGTACTCACAGCTGCTCCCCATCACTCGCATCACTGCACAAGCTCCGCCTCCTGTCAGATCAGCAGCGGCATTAGATTCTCACAGGAGCAGGAACCCTACTGTAAACTGCGCATGCGAGGAATCTAGGTTGCACAGTCCTTATGAGAATCTAATGCCTGATGATCTGAGGTGGATCGGAGTTGGTGACGCCAGTGCTGGGGAGCAGCTGCAAATACAGATTATCATTACCAGAGAGGTCTGACTGCACAATAAATGTGATGCACCTGAGTTATCCCGAAACTATCCCCCCACCCCACCCCAGTCTGTGGAAAAACTGTCTTCCATGAAACCAATCCCTGGTGCCAAAAAGGTTGGGGATCACTGGCATAACATATATTATGATAATATTAATATTAAATATATATTTATATACATTATATATACACATATATATAGTGTCAAGAGGCAGAAGCTCAGATAAGAATTGGAGGAAAAGTGAGACTACTTAAATCTCATCTTACTCAGTGGAGAACCACAAGAAAAGGTCAAACGTAAAAATATATTACTTTGAGTTCAAAAGTTCATCAGTAAAAGTGACTATACTTGTCAGATAGTATGTGCTTAATAATTCCCTATGGAATATTGTGGTAGACAGAATAATTCCCTCCCCGAAATACGTACATGTTCTAATCCCAAAGAAACCATAAATATATTGGCTTACATGACAAAAGAGAGTTTGCAGATGTGAATAAGTTAAGGATCTCGAGATGGGAAGACTTTCCTGGATACCCTGGGGCAATCACAAGGGTCCCTATGAGAGAGAAGCAGGAGACTCAAAGGTAGAAAAAGTGACATGAGGAAGCAAGCAAAGTTTGTACTGAGGCATTCTGAGGATGAAGGATGGACCCAGGAGCAAAGGGATGCAGGTGACTTCTAACGGCAGGAAAAGGCAAGGAAAAGGATTCTCCCCCGTGCCTTCAGAAGGAATGCAGCTCTGCCCACTGCATTTTAGCCAGTGAGATTCATTTCAAACTTCTGACCTGCAGAATGGTAAGATAATACTTTGAGTTGTTTTAAGCCACTAAGTATGTGCTTATTTATTATAGCAGCCACAGGAAACTAATACAAATAAATAAATCAATTAATGAATGGCCAAATAAATGATGAACGAACACACTCTTCATAGAGCTGATTATAAAGGGCATGCCCATAAACAGGGACTAGTACCCCCAAAGGGTTGCTGTGATTATGTGTTTTATATGTCTACCGTTTCTCGACACATTCTACGTGTTCAGTTGATAACGGGCTTCTTGTTTTCTCTTTCTGCATGCTAATTTACTTTGAGGTACTCTGAGGTATGTACAGGCATACCTCATTTTATTATGCTTTGCTCTACTGTGCTTCACAGATATTGCATATTTCATGAATTGTAGGTCTGTGGCAACCCTGAATCCAGCAAGTCTGTTGGCACCATTTTTCTAAAAGCACATGCTCACTTTGGATCTCTATGTCACATTTCAGTAATTCTCCCAGCATTTCAAACTTTTTCGTTATCATTACATTGGCTATGGTGAACTGCGATGAGTGATCTTTGATGTTATTATAATTGTTTTGGGGCACCTTGAACTGTGCCCATATGAGATGGCAACATTAATTCATAAATGTGTATATTCTGATTGCTCTACCAACAGGCCATTTTCCTGTGTCTCTCTCTCTCCTAGGGCCTTTCTATTCCCTGAAATACAATATTGAAATTAGGTCAACTAATAATCCTAAAATTGCCTCTTAGTGTTCAAGTGAAAAGAAGAGTCTCACATCTCTCACTTTAAATCGCAAGCTAGAAATGATTAAGCTTAGGGAGGAAGGTATGTTGAAAGCATGAGACAGGTGGAAAGCCAGTCCTTTTGCATCAAGCAGCCAAGTTTTGAAAGCAAATGAAAAGTTCTTGAAAGAAATTAAAAGTGGACTACTCCAGTGAATGAACACACAAATAATAAGAAAGCAAACCAGCGTCATTTCTGATAGGGAGAAAGTTCGAGTGATCTGGACAGAAGACCAAACCAGCCACAACATTCTCTTGAGACAAAGCCTAATTCAGAGCAAGGCTTTATCTCTCTTCAATTCTAGGAAGGCTGAGAAAGGTGAAGAAGCTAAGAAAGAAATATTTCAAGCTAGCAGAGGTTGGTTCATGAGGTCTCAAGAAAGCAGCCATCCCATAACACAGAAGTTCAGGGTGAATGGCAAGTGCTGATGGAGAAGCTGCAGCAACTTTTCCAGAAGATCTAGCTGAGATCATTGATGAAGGTGGCTACACTAAACAACACATTTTCAATGTAGATGAAACACCCTTCTACTGGAAGGAGATGCCATCTAGGACTGTCATAGTTAGAGAGAAGTCAATGCCTGGCTTCAAAGCTTCAAAGGACAGGCTGACTCTCTTGTTAGGGACTTAGGCAGCTGGTGACTTTCGGTTGAAGCCAGTGCTCATTTACCATTTGAAAAATCCCAGAGCCCTTAAAAATTGTGCTAAATCTATTCTGCCTGTGCTCTATAAATGGAACAACAAAGCCTTGCTGACAGTACATCTGTTGACAGCATAGTTTCCTGAATATTATAGCCCACTGTGGAGACGTACTGCTCAGAAAAAATGATTCCTTTTAAAATATTACTGCTCATTGACAACGCACCTGGTCACCCAAGAGCTCTGATGGAGACGTACAAGGGGATTAATGTTATTTTCATGCCTGCTAACACAACATGCAATCCACAGTCCATGGATCAAGGAGTAATTTCAGCTTTCAAGTCTTATTATTTAAGAAATATATTTCATAAGGCTATATCTGCCATAAACAGTAATTCCTTTGATGGATCTGGGCAGAGAAAATTGAATGCCTCCTGGAAAGGTGTTCTAGATGCCATTAAGAACGTTCATGACTCATGGGAGGAGGGCAAAATATCAACATTAATAGGAGTTTGGAAGAAGTTGATTCCAACCCTCACAGATGACTTGGAAAGGTTCAAGCCTTCAGGGGAAGCTGTAGCTGCAAATATGGTGGAAATAGCAAGGGAACTAGAATTAGAAGCAGAGCCTGAAGATGGGACTGAACTGCTAAAATCTCATGAGAAAATTTTAAGAGATGAGGCATTGATTCTTATGAATGAGCGAAGAAAGTGGTTGCTTCAGATGAAATCTACTCCTGGTGACGAAGTTTAGAACATGGTTGAAATGACACAGGAGATTTAGACTATTACAGAAACTTAGCTGATAAAGCAGTGGCAGGGTTTGAGGTGATTGACTCCAATTTTGAAAGAAGTTCTGCTGTGGGTAAAATGCTATCAAACAGCATCGCACACTACAGAGAAATATTTTGTGAAAGGAAGAGTCAATCAATGCATCAAACTTCAATGTTTTCTTATGTTAAGAAATTGTCACAGCCACCCCAACCTCAAGTGTAACCACCACCCTGATCAGTCAGCAGCCATCAACATCACGGCAAGACCCTCCACCAGCAAAAAGTTATGACTCGTTCAAGCCTCAGACGATCATTAGCATTTTTTAGGAATCAAGTATTTTTAATTAAGGTATGAATATTGTTATTTAGACATAATATTATTGTACACTTAAGAGACTAGTGTAAACGTAACTATTATATATACTTAGAAGCCACAAAAATTGTGTGATTCAGTTTATTGCAGTATTTACTTTATTGCAGTGGTCTGGAACCAAACCTGCAATGATCGCTGAGCTATGCCTGTATATTCATTTAAACGAGCTGCAGGCAACAGAGAGAAGATTCTCCTCTTGCTATTTGTTCTAAAGCATTTTATTAAACTATATTTGGCTTTTGGGTATTTATACATTCCCAGCCTGTTACATAGCAGGAAAGTGTTTTTTTCATATTATCAAAATTTCCATCGTCATAGCTCCAAACCACATATTGGCCACTTTATAAAAAACAAGAAACAGCCACTTGACATCCCTAGTTGAAAGCCAATACTGGTTTTCTGCGGTTCCATAGCCACCTTTTATTAATTTAAAAAGGGGGGGCCCTGAAACATTTTAAGACTATGACTGTGGGTCGCTTCCAGGGAAAATGTTCTTTAGAATGCACTAGATGTGCTGTGATATTAAACTGCAATATTCAAAGAAGTTTTTCAGATACATTGGATAGTGACTGCATATTCTACCTTGTAGTTTAAACTGGGTCTTGCTAATCCCATAGTAACAGAAATTGAAAAAGACACAAATATTGACTACAATTCTTGTTAAGACCCAAGGCAGTAGTCTCAGTTTTGGATTCATACTGAAGTCAACTGGGGGAGGTTTAAAAACTGGAGAAGACGTCCTCCCCCGACTCCTCCACCACCGAATCAGAATCTCCAGGGATGGTCCCCAACGATAGCATTTGCCAAAACAACTCTCTTTAGTTGATTCTAATGTAGAACCCAGACAGAAAAAAATTGACGTCATGCACCTCAGCTATTGAGATCCTACACATGAGATACCTTATCCAATGAATATTGGATTATCTGTCCATGGTTCATCAGGTATTTTCCTATTTAGTTCCATCTTCTCCAAGATCTAATTATTTTCTGGATTTGGGGATATTTTTCTCCATGATAATAGCATCTTGACAATGGCGCATTTTGCAGAAGTTCCAGTGTGGGTTTCTTATTTATTTGGGTGACTTTCCCATGTCTTTCTCATCTCTCTCAGCATTGGTATAGTTTCAGATTAACAAAATTCTTAACAAATTATGTATTTCTTCTTTAATGGATAAAAGGTATATATGTTTATTACACAATGTGTTGTTTTGAAATAGATATAGATTGTGGAATGGTTCAATCAGGCTAATTAATCAAAAACTTTTGTTTCAAGAACACTTAAAATATATTCTCCTAGCAATTTTCAAGAGCACGATACATCATCTTTATCTATTGACACTATGCTGTACAATGGATCTCTTGAACTTATTCCTTCTAACTCAAATTTTGGATCCTTTAACTTAATGGCACTATAATTAAACTGCACCTATAAGAACTGGGAACAAGAGCTAATCATATGTTTGAAAATTTTCAAGAGCTAATCAGATATTTTCAGAACATTTTCAAACATCTGAAAAGTTAGCCCTGATCACAGATCTCATGGGTGCAGTTTGAACCATGGCATCACTAAGGTGAGCACTCCGTGTTATCTGAAGAGGTCACAAGGAGTCTTTTTTTGCTTATTTCTCTATTTTCTTCCCTCTGTCCTTCACACTGGAAAGCATTTAGTAAAGTATTATTTATTTTCTGTCGCACCTACATAGACATTTTTCAGTTAGTGACAGAAAATGAATCTCTAGGGTTGCTCCTTCAGAAATTCATTTAATACCACCCGATCTCATTTCAGTTAATCTGAGATGTCTGAAATTTTGGAAACTGTTATGCCCTGTCCATGGATGGACTAATGGCTGCAGAGATTCTAAGGGCTGGCAACACTGTTCATGATAATCACGTTCTAAATCTTCATTTGCAATTTCTGTGGCATTCTCTTTCTCTTTGCTCAGTGTCTGCTTTACATTTTAATCTTTTAAGAGCTGACAGTAATGTGCTTCCACCTAAAAGTCACTGCCAAAAAGGAAAAAAGAAAAATGCCGGTTTTCATGAGCATGATGGGACGGAATCTTTTATTTTTCTTATTTCAAATGAAAACCATAAATCTTTATGTGCTTTTGCCCTTTTAAACACAAGATGGATAATATGTAGTTCATTTGATTGCTGACTTAATTTTTCTACTTTAACTTACTGCAAAGTACCAAAGTATCTTTTGAAAATAAAATAAATCTGTGAAATGAGGACGTGGCATGCTGAAGTACAAACACTCAGTAGACCACGGGAAGGATCGCCAATCACACTCAGATACTTCAAGAGTAAAATCAGTAACGATGAATGTGTCTCACTGCACTGCACACACATGCCCACCTACATATATAAATATATTTTGCCTTATATTCTCGCAAGAAAATATATCAAAAGTAACAACAACAAAGAAAAACAATTCCAATGCTTGCCATTGTATTTTCTCCACATTAGGCATAACCAGTGGTTCTGGAGAAAGCCATTCTTTTGCTGCTCTAGGAGGTAAAATAACTATGACCAACAACGTAAATCATGAGCCCATTTGGTAAAACCTATGCATATTTTAAAAATAGAAGAGAAATACATCAAAGAGTTAAAAAACTCAAATGGTGGCAGGGGCATGGATGATTTGCCGATTCTTCTTGTTATCCTTGTTTAACTATCATGTGTCACTTTTAATGAGATAAAATATTGATTTTTAAAAAGCAGCAGGAATGGTGGCTATTCTAAGGAGCATATATTCAGCATGTGGTACATCAGCATCATCTACTGCTCTTATAATTACTGGAATTGGCTAGACACAAAATGGAGCCGTGACTCTCGAAACTGCCATTATAGACAGTCGATCTAAATATCCCAGAGTGAATACAGTACAATGTTGCCTCCCTTTTACGACAGCATCTCTAACTTCTTCAAATGCAAAGGATGCTCCCCAAAGATCTCTTCAGATTCTCTAGGTTTTTAAATGCTCATTTTTTCCCCTGAATTCCAAATGTCTAGGATCCAATATTATATGTTTACTTCATATGCTTAGAGAAATAGCACCTAGGAATCATAATGGTCATTTCAGTACAATAAACAAACATAAAATATTATCTGGTGTGTTGATAGCTGGATGAGCTATCTCTTTGTGCATTCCGTTTTTTTACTAACGTAATAGTTTACTTTAAAAAGAAGAAATCAGAGAATATTAGCAAAATAAAAGAGAAATTAACGTATCATTTTAGAACCAATAAATGGGCAAAATATTTTTAAAAAGTAGATGTACTTCAGGGGGATGGTGGGAGAGGAAAATATCATAGCACTTTTGGAAAGAAATATCTCAAGAACCATAAAGAAAATATTGAACATCATTAATCGTGCACTTAACCATATTTTGCCACTAAACAGAATATTTTATTAGTAAACTGTCTTATCAATATTCCTGTTAGAGAGTTGCATCTTCACCCATTTTAATAGTAAGAAAACAGAAATTGGAAAGGCTAAATAATTTGCTGAGATCACCCGTTGATACAGTGATAAGACGGAGCATCCAGGAAGGCCTTTCCTTACCCATCAGCTCTTGCCTTGTACCAGGCTGTTCTACTCATGTCTTTGAAACACTAGTCATAATAATCTCCTTCCAAAACCTTTATCAAAAGGAAATCATCCCAACAAATCAGAAGCTACGTGCATGGAGATATTTGTACCAATGCAAACTGTAAAGTGCACACAAAAGGGACTTTTAGAAAAGGGTGTAGTAGGTTAATCAAAAGGCAGCCATTCATATAGAATTTAGAATTTTGAAACCCATTTGGCATCATGGAAAATGACACTGATAATGTGTTAAACGAAAAGCAGACAAAAACATTTCAAGAAGAATATATTTCTAATATATGAAACATAACTCCAAGGTAATAACTGAAAACATTAAAAAAGTGACTTTAGGGTGTTAGAATGATGTTTTTAAATTTAAATATTCTATAGCTTTTGAGATTGAACGTACTAGTGTGATTTGTAATTTTAACTTAATGAAAATCTTCAAAGAATCTAATTTAGATGTGATTAGAAAAAAAGAGATCCATTCAGTCTTCAATCTTATAATGAAAAAAAATAAGGTCATTAACATACCTTTTTTCCACTTAATAAAGCCTGGAGTAAATGTGAGCCATCTTCTGCCATAAACAACCTTTACATTCTTGGAACGGTGAGTGCAACTTCTCTGAATGTAAGTTTCCTTACCTGAAAAAAGATGAGTTGGGAGGACACCATCTCTTAACTTGCCTTCAGTGGTAGCAGTCTATGAATTTATAAATCCTGAGAAGAAAATACAAAACAAGAATCAAATTCACTGGTATGTCACTGTGGATGATAGTAAGAGAACAGTTTCGAACAGTAATTGAGATCATCACAAGCGTTGAACTTCGAAACTTTCAGCTAAGTATAAATTAAGTATCTCTATACAGATTTACATAGTAAAATGTACTAGCCAGGTAGGCAATTCTGTGATATATACAAAAGGTTAAACAGGTGACCATTAGGACTAAATTTTCCACCAATTAGTGATGGATTCATGTCATAGCTCACTTCTAAGGGGACCTCCTATGGACACCACTGAGCTCCCCTGTGCACACAAGAGGTGGGGCTCTCTGTTGCTCATCCACATGGCCTGGTATGCGTGGTAAAGATGATGTGCGGGTACACCCATAAAGCACTGCCAGCCTCTCCTCAAAAGCAGCCGGAGAGATTCAGAATGACTGCAGCGCACGTCTCTTCAGTTCTCTTCCGATGCATCTTTCCATTGCCCCTCACTTCCCCGTCCTCCCACCCCTTCAGGAGTATTACACACTTCATACCTCCCCACAACTCTAGGCCAACAGCTTCTTGCTTCACCCACCTAAGGTTTTACCTACATAAGTTGGTCTTCAGAATGTATTTGGTCAGGAGATTCCTGCTGTCCATTGAAAACATAAAAGCCATGTCTTCATGTTTCAAGGGACCTCCTGCTGAGGAGATTTATCCTAAGCCAGGGTGTTACTCAGGCCTAAGTTATTATGAGAGAGACAGAGAGACAGAAGAAAGAGGAGGAGGAGGAAGGGAAGGAGGGAGGAGGAGGGAGGGAAGGAAGGAATGAAGAAAGAAAGGCCAAAGAAAGAAGGAAAGAAGGAAGGAAGGCAGGCAGGCAGGCAGGCAGGCAGGCAGGGAGGGTTGGTTGATTGGTTGAAAACCATCTTTGGTCCCCAAAGATACAAAATAAAATAAAGCAAGCCAAAAAAGATTGAAAAAATTGCATTTTAATTCATAATAATTGGTTATAGTCATTATAGTTTCCTATAGAGGTCAAAGATTAAATGTTGGAAAAATATTTACCTTGAAGAGACCAGAAAGACACTAGTTGGGGATAATGGAAACTCATTTCAGATATTTATCCAGTTTTTAATAAAAGCATAAAGCTGAATATTTTAAAAAGGTGAAAGATTTATACGATCTGAAGAGAAACCAGAGTATGAATATTTACAATATGTTTGCTAACCTGTCGGATTCTACTTAAAGCTCATGGTGATTAATTTTTAATTAGCCACACATCCCTACCAGCTACCAGCTCTTATTCTACTCCTTTTCAACAACGAGAAATCTTGAAAAGTTTTCTAGACTTATGATTCCCACTGCTCTCTTTCCACTCTCCTTTAAACCTATTCATCTCACACTTTCCACCCAACACTCCATCAAAACTGTCTTTTTCAAAGTAACTGATAACTTCCACATCATTAAATCTAACGATCATTCTCAGTCTTGACTTACTTGAATTATTAGCGATATTTGATACTGTTGATCATTGTTTAAATTCTCTTATAATTCTGCTACGAATACAGAAATAATTCAGCTAAATAGAAGTACATAAAAATTGCTTAACTCTCCATTTAAAATTATAATCACAAAACTCATTTTATACTGCAGAAGACAAATATCTCTAGGTATTATAAACTCTTATAAATATGAAAATTTCTTAATGGAAATTGCATGTTAACAATGGACTTCCATGATTATTGCAAGATCATCTTAATTTACTTCAACCGAAACTTTCACCAGTAGATAGGTTCCCTTACCCTTCGCAGCTTAAGATCAGACACAGAAGACAAAAGGTGACAGGAGTTTTTGGTGTCCCAGGGGATAAATTTTGCACACAGATTATACATAAGTTACCTTGGTTTTAAATACTAATATTCAGTTTATTATGGTTACAAATTCAAAATACTGGTTTGCCTTAAGGAAACGTATGTCTTTAATTCTGGTCATAAATACTATTTTAAATAGATATCTAGCAAATTTTACAATTGCCTTTCAAGGAGATTTTCAATTATGTCTGCATAAACAAATGTAATTATTTAGCAGGCATTAAATGTTTTAAGCCTCACTTACAAATTTCCTTCAATTTTTTATTACTAAAAATACTTTCTCAGTCCTTAAATTATTTCTGCAAATTTAATAAATGCAATATATACACGTATGTGTGCACACACACGTACACACAATAGTCCTTTCTCTCCACCCTACTCATGATGTCTTGCCTGACATTTATGGCAATAATATCCTTGCTTTTTAAAATAGTTATAATCCTTATGAGTGCCTCCTCAATCAACAATGCTTACTTTTACCTGATTTAAATCTTCCTATAAATGGAATCATAATATATGTATTTTTTTGTAACTATCTTCTTGAGCTTATTGTTAGTTGACAAAAGTCATCATGTTTTGGGCCCCTTTGATGTATTCTCTTATCTTGCACTGTAATCACCCCTTTCATGAATATATGAGCATTTACTTTTTGATTGATGGATACCTGGATAGTTTCGAATTCAGGAATGGAAATTGAAAATCTAAACTGAAAACACTACCTCATGTTTGTACCTTCTCCTTGACTTTACAATGACGAGGGCGACAACACAAGGAAATAATGGCCAGAAAAGTGAAGAATGGAATCGAGGATGGAGATGTAATCACCACAGATGAATGTTTTCAAACCCTGTTTGCCCTGTTGAACCCCTTTCTATGTAGTCAGCTGTTATATATTTAAACACTTTAAAAAGGGAGTGGTCCATAGCCTATGTGCCTGTATTCAAGTTGCACATTCACTAAACATGCGAGTCACGGCCATGATGTTCATGCCAAGCAAGGACACCGCGTGAGAGATTTGACTACTCTGTATGCAAGCATCATTCTCCTCTGAATACGTTACAGTCCTTCCATCTGCTACAATTACAACTTATACAGATACTTAAAAGACATGTAACATGATTCTGTGTATCTAAAGATATGACTGACACTAACATCACAGTTTCTAAGAGTTACCATTTTAGTGGCCACAATCAATATGTATCCTGCTCAATTAATTCTGCTCTTTTTGATACTGGATGAAAATTAAGTTTTTTCTTCTTACTTTGCTGGTTTTCAAATCGTGCAGGCTAGGAAGGTGGCCATACCTCACAGTCTAATATTAGGGGGTTCCAAGGAATAGTCAAATTAACTCTATACTGCTTGTACTTCAAGCCTACACGAAAGAATTTTCTTGACACATTTTCAGCAGAAGCCAAGAAAAAGTATTTTCAGCGTTCTGAAAAGTAATTTCAGAATTTTGGGTCTGTGTAGTGGCCTACATGTAAATTTCTTTATAGGTGACTGAATTTCATCTTGTCCGAAGACTAAAATAACAAGAAATAACTAAGAGGCCAAAAAATAAATTTATAACAGGGTAACTTACATAAGTTTTATACAAACAGTTTGAAGAGCACAGCATGAGTTTTAAATATCTTCAATTATATTTGAAAACTAAATGAATATTATATTTTAGTAGCTTCAAAATGAGACAGTTAAGTCTCTGACAACAATAGGTACTATATTTCAGTAGCGCCAAACTGATACAATAAGTCTCTGATGACAACAGTGTCTTCAATTCTGAACTCTTCCCTCAGTTTGCCTTCTTAGGAACTTCGACTACATTTCATGAAAAATCTTCCAACAAAGACCATCGCTTCTAAAAAATTAGACCATTATGGTTAACCCTTCCATTCAGTTAAATATTTATTTTTACATGTGTATTGTTTTATATATGTAACATAAATATGAAAACTTTCATATTTACACTTTCTTTCTTTATAAATATACACTGAGTGCATGGCATGTATCAGCCTCTAAGCTAAGAAAAGTATATATTATGGTGGTGACAGAGCATATAAAGGGTTTTTTTAAGTGAAAAATGTAGAGATTTAATTTATTCTCACATTTTCAGAAAAGAACATGCTTGAAATATGTGCATTTAAGACTTTTATATCTTTCTTTTATGACTATCTCTAATAACCTTCAATTGATTACCTTATGCAAGAATTTATGTCCTATTCTCTTTGTACCTGATGGCCACAGTGACTTTTTATTTTGATATCGTTTTAGTTTTTCTCATTTTCATCTTTAGAAACTATATTTCCAGGGCAGTTTTCCACTGACTAGTCTACAAAGGATTTATTGTCCAAGCTATCAATCATTTCACTGCTTGAGTCTGAGTGGTCTCTTGAACTTTTTCAAATATCAGGAAAATGTCGCTACAGGTATTGGATCAATACTGACCATCTTATTGTAGCCACTGTGAGCTTCGAATAAATGATCATGAAAAATAACTTACACTAATTTATATGAAGTTTGTGTAATTTATTTTCTGACACATTTATGTCTGAAAACTGTAAGGCTCAAGACATTCTTTCAAATGCTGATTATCCGTATGTTTGAAAGCAATTTTATTCTTTAGCCAGTTAGAATTATAACTTTCCAGGACTTTGAAGGTCTTCCTCACCGGAACTATTCAAACAAAGTTGGATATAACAGGAAATTTCCAAACAAGGGCATGAATTTAGTTTACAGAACTTTTAACTTTTCTGCACTTGCTCATATGTTCTAAGGTTCTGTGATTAGGGTTTTGCTTGATTTACATTTTGAGGCTCCCTTGAAGAATAAAAGGTCTCACCTTTACCTTTAGGGATCCAATAAGTACAAACTGAGGCCTTGGGGACTGATCCAATATGCTGATGAAATTTTACTGAGATAGAACTACAATCTAGATAATTAGTATACAACTATACAAGCAAATTTATTTAAAGGGAAAATAATTTTCCACTTAATTATTTCTTTGTTTTTAACAATGATGCTGATTATGTGAAAGATGCAGGAATTTTGCTTTTGCAAATGCAAAGAGGCCAAAGGCAAGCAAATGATGTTTAGCACTTCTCTTTGCTATTTCTTAAGATCTGTTACTGAAATATTTCAATGTTATATAATAGAATAACTTTGCTATTTCTTATAAATTTTTCTCGTGAATTTCTTAAGAACTTTGTTGTTTCTTCTGCAATAAATCGTAGCACTAAAAATCCTTTCATAACGTGGTAATGGTTGGGTGATGGGTGCTAAAGCCCCTAAAAGGATCGTGTATCTCAGGCAAGTCACCAGTGTAAGAGGCATGGTACTCAGTCTTGGGTAAGCACATAAACCTTTCTGTTGTCATCAGCCTCATTTTGAGTTAACCTGGTTGCCATCTAACACCTGGATGGGAAGTTATGTGCAGCAGAACTCAATGCATCCTTTTAGGTGGCCATCCAATTAGGTTTTCCCACAGGCCTGGATCTCTTCATGCAGTTCTTCACAAACACAAAATTTCATTCTTTCTCCTGGTTCTCCAAGGAACACTTTGACAAAGTTGTTTAATCTTTCTCATTGGTCTGCATTAGATTGTGCCAGCTCATCAACAGGATTCCTTTAAAACAATCAATTTTCCTGTTAATTCAGAAAAACACCTTTCTGAACAATTCAGTGAAATAAATGGATGAATTTGATACTAAGAAGGAATGTTTATCTGATTTTTTTGTATCTACTACACCAATAGAAATAGTGTTTTTTAATTTCATCCATTAGAATTACAAGTTGGTGGCTTATTGAAAACTAAGAATGGAGCTGTTGCTATTGTTTGAGGTAGTAAGTGTCAGTGCAGTGGATGGAGTTCACCCCCATGTCCATTAACCACAGGACGTGTTTCTTCCCTCGGTTCTTTGGATGTCATGGTCTATGTGACTCACAGTCATATTTGACTCGGAGACCTCTGTGAGTTGCTAAAGAATTTGTCCATGTGTTTCTCTTTACTTAGTTCTTGTATCTTAGAAAATGTGCACCAGGTACGGAGCACCACCTGCAAAGGAGCAAAGAGCCGATTTTTCTCATCCGTGACAAAAAGATGAGGCTCATTTACATGGACGGACATCATCCATCATTATCACTAGTCGGTAAGGAAAGAAATGATGCCCAGGGCTTTGTCATCATAACATTGATTTACAAGCACAACTAAATAATTCAATTGCTGCTACTGGTAGCAATAATGATAATTCTAGTACCAAAAGTATTAAATCAGAAGAAATAGAAAGTGAAGGAGACTGCAGCACAGAAGATGTTGTGCTTTAACAGTGAGACATAAAAAGTAAAAACAAAAAAACAAAACAAAAAACCCCCATTACCATAAAAATGAATTTCTGCTTGGGAGGAGAGTGGGATATGGAGGCAGGGATGGCGGGTGGAAGAATAACCAAACTATGGCAGCTGTCATTCTGGGTTCCATTCTGTTCTCTTATGGAATGATCTTGGGGGAAGCCAAAGCACCCACCAATCCTGTGATGAGCAGGCAGCTCAAAGGATCCCACTGGTGCAAACAGAGCCTTACGCTGGGCTGAGAACATAAATAAAAGAATGTTTTGCAATGGATGTTTCCAGGTTATAGTACTCTTTCATGATTAAACCTATGTGGTAGGTAGGAGCTAACAGTCATGATAATAACCTTGATGCAAGGAGAAGGAGGAAGGCGGAAGCTGACAGGAAAAGGAGAGGGATGGTGAAGATACAGGACTCATTCAGGAGAAGAGGGGGAGCAGTGGAATCGTGCACATTTATGTACTGTTTCTCACACATGAGTAGGTCATTGGTGAACAATAATAATCACAGTGAGCCTTGCATCGCGTTCCCTAACAGTGTCTTGCTATTTCTATATCCTCTGCAAGAATCGAGCTTAATCACAGGTATAGCGCAGTTAGTTGCAAGAATGAACTTACTTTGCTCACTAACAAAAATACTGAGAACTCAGACAACTCATCACAGTTCACTATTGGATCTCAAGTAAAAATGACTGCTTTATGGCAACATCAGCCAGAGCCCTCAAGGCCCCCTTCCTGCCCTTATGAGTGAGGCAACACTCACCGACTCCATTCTGCTGCTCTGTTATTGTGCAAAGCTATGAAACCACATCCCCGCCCAATGGGGAGGCCAGGATGTCAGTGTCGCTCAAATCCTGGTTACCAAAGGTCAGGTCTGCACTTTTCTTTCTCTCTTTTTCTCCCAGTCCAGAGAAGAAAAGAAGAATCCTCTATCCCAAGGGGGGAGATGATAGTACACTAAGATGATAGATTTTATTGTGTTTTACTTTTGAGACTCTCTAAATAACAAACTACTTGACTAACTTTGGTTCCCGCAATCTTTCAATAATGGTAAGTGGCACCAAATATCCGATAAGATGTGAGCTAGTTGATGGAGATGTTGTTCTCATTAGTGAGTTATGTCTTCCTGCATGGAGTTATATCTTCATGTCTCTTTATTTGTGGAATTATATCTTCATATATGGAGATGTATATGCATGTATGTTGATGAATGAATATAAAGCAGTGTGTATTTTTACATACGGAGGCATAACATAGTGGAGATATATCTACATGTATGGAGATGTATTTTCATGAATGCAGGTATTAATATATCTTCATGAGTCTTTATAAAATTAGATATGTTTTCATATGTGCATATGTATCTTGATTTAGGTGAATGTGTTCCCATGTATTTTCATGTATGAAGAAGCTACCTTTTGGCAAATAAAATCCCAACCAATTAACCAATATATAATGAATATTCGCTTCATTTAAATGGCAACTTTAATTATTACTTCAATAAATGCAAAGATAAAACAAGCCCTTTACTTAGTGGTTCCTCATATTTCTCTAACATTAAATTTGACATTTTCAAATTAAATTCTTTTTCATTTTCATCTGCAAAATTAATGTGTGAATTATTTATTTTTATAATCTAATGTTTAATATTCATATTGGCTTCTAATTATAAGTAGAGTTCAGGATTGAAAATTAATTGAATTAAACTTGTATATTATGATACATTTTATTTAATTGATTTAGTTTTATAAAATATAATTAAATTAGAAGTATATTAGTATGTAGGGAGTTTACATAAGATTTCTCATTTCTCTCTACATATTTTGTAGCAAAATTAGAAAATGCAGATATATAAAACCAAAAGTCAAAACATGTGAATTACTTCAGTAAACCAATTTTAAGATTTTGAATATTTTCCTATGCATCCAAACTATTGAATGGGTAGTTACGTATATATAAATACATACATTTCAGAAACTGGATCATAGTTACATAAGCTAACAGATAAACTTTCTTTATCCTAGTTGGTGTGATATTGGAAACAAACTTGTAACAATAAAATGGATGTAGATTATTTTAAAGGCTACAGTTTGTGTATATATTCTTTAAATATAAAATTTCTTGCCCTCAACTTTGGGGCAATAAAGGGTTTCTTTTTTTTCCCCCTAAAATGAGCAATGCTATGGTAGACATTTTTCCTATAATTTACCTATCTGTCTGAAAATTTCCAGTAAGAGATCATAGAATTAGAATTTCTGTTACATTAGCTATGCTCTCTTTAACAATAACTTGAATTTGTTTTAATATACAGAAGTACAATCAAGAAAATAGAAAATGATTCTTAATATCCATATCCAGTTAATACCACTGATACTTTAAAAACATAAAATTATAAAATTCATAAAGCACTAAAAAATACAAAATGACAAATGATAACTTCCTTGTTTTCCATTTCACAAAATACATATATTGTAGAGTTGCCCATAGAAGTACATGAAAACCTGACTCATTATTAAACAGCTATAAATAAGGAAGGCCTCTCCTAAGGGTGGAACTATTCCTAGATTAAGTCAACTTCCTGGGAGTGGGTTGCAAGTCTATTGTTCTCCAAAGGTCTTGGCTCCACCTTCCAGGACGTTCTCTCCTTTGCAACATGCTCCCTAGCTTCAAATGCCCTTTAAACAGATTTCTCAACCTGCTTCCTGCCTATATTCAGCTGGAAACTCAAGAGGTCCACATTTACATTTTAAACTAACACTTTTGCCAATATAACTGCTTCAAAATTTTGGAGGGTCTCCTATGAATTTGATTCCATGTTGGACCTGGAATCCAATTAGCACTTCTTTTTGAGACATGCCTTCCTCTGTAGACTCGGTCACTGCCTCATCGGGTGTATAAAAAAAGGTGGGCTAGAACAATGCCCTAACTTTCAGCAGAGAGGTTCCACCAGGCCTATCTTAACTATCTCAGAAGTCTTAATAACAGGGCCTTTCTTCCTTTGATCTTTACACTGAGGTTATATATATATTTCTGGTACTGTACCAGATTTGATCTTTTCCCTAGGATTTTAACTTATTTTGCAAATCATTTTCTTGTTAAAGAGGCTGGGGTTAAGACACATGTTTGTTTTCCAAACTTTCTATTTTCAGAATTTCTGTTTTCTCTAAATTCAGTATCCAAATTGACCTGCCCTTTTAGCATTCATTCATTTAATTGTAGTGCTTTATCTATGCAGCTAGTATGGGCCAGATAACCCCTGCAACATTTTGCATGAATACCTCTGTCCTAGGGCAGCTGTTTGTTAGGTACATTTTTTTTGTTTTCCAAAGTTACTGGAGGCCACAGTTTTACCAAACATGTTATAACTACATAACATGAGTGACAGCCCTTTTTTTTGGCCTCAGAGAGCATCCTACCCTTTCATAAATTTCAAGTTTACGGTTCTAGCTTGACCATGCTTGTCATGGTCACCCTTGTCCAGAGATTTTAATTTTACTGATATGGCATAAACAAATGTTCCCTGACATCTTTCCCCTTGTATTTGCTATGGAATGTGGTTTAAATATGACATTTCCTTTTTTTTTTTTTTTTTTTTTGAGACAGAGTCTCACTGTGTTGCCCGGGCTAGAGTGCCGTGGCGTCATCTTAGCTCACAGCAACCTCAAACTCCTGGGCTCGAGCGATCCTTCTGCCTCAGCCTCCCGAGTAGCTGGGACTACAGGCACGCGCCACCATGCCCGGCTAATTTTTTCTATATATTTTTAGTTGTCCGATTAATTTCTTTCTATTTTTAGTAGAGACGGGGTCTCGCTCTTGCTCAGGCTGGTCTTGAACTCTTGAGCTTAAACAATCCGCCCGCCTCGGCCTCCCAGAGTGCTAGGATTACAGGTGTGAGCCACCGCGCCCGCCCTTAAATATGACATTTTCTTGAACCCTTGGATTCGAGAAGGGTTGGTTTGTGTTCCTCTAAAGCATACCATTTGGGGGGTAGCAGATTTCAGCTCTTTTCCCTTTTCTGTAGATGTTTTCTCCCTCAGGATGACGCCACTCTCAGCCATCCAATTGTTTTCTGAATTCAGATTAAAACCTTGGAACCTTTCCTTTTATCACAGAGCCAGCTTGGTTCCTCTTTTGCCTCAGCTTACTACCTCACTTGAGCCATTTCAAATGTCCTGCCAGAAAATGAAAAGGTGGGTGGTATCTGGTATTTGGTCCCAGTTTTGAGTCTCCAAACTTCATGTGGGGTTCTCTGGAAGGTTCAACTCACTGGGGAGATCTGGAAGGATTTGATTTCTCTTTAGTCTTTCTTTTCCCTAAATTCCTGATACTTAGAAAAGGAAAGAGATAAAATTATATTCCTTTCCCACTTTCTCCTCTTACTGTGCCCTCTTCTGGTCTTTTCATGTTGTCAGTATCACATGGATCATCAGAAGGAGGCTTCTGTTCTTGGAAAATGGCCCGACTCCATCCTGGGCCAAATCCTTTGTCTATTCTAACACCACTCTTCAAAGTCGAGGGCACTTGCTGATCGTTTAACATGTTTAGGTTCACTAATCTCTCTCCTTATAGAGATTCCAAGGAGGAAGGAATAACAGGCTACATGGAACTGCACCAAGGGAAGCTTTGCAGACACTTGGAAACATCAGGCTGTGTAACATGCCGGTCGTAAATCTTTTCCTTTGTTTGAATGCTGCTCGTGTCTGGGAGTTGGACCGCTAGCTAGCTTTTGGTTTGTGTGTTTCACAATTTCAGTCTTGCTTATTCTATTCCTTTTTTCCTTTACAGTTCATCTGTTGAAGGACCTGGGTTGTCTGAATTGTAGTGTTTTCCAGTCTGAGCATTACTTATTGCATATTAATAATGTGGTTCAACAGGTTGCTGTTTTCTGCATTTCCTGATGATCAGCGGCTGAACTCACTGGCTTGATCAAAGTCAGATTAGATTCGTTTGGCAAGACCATAGTTGGAGTAGATTTTTTTTCATCAAGAGCACATATTTTCTGGCTTTTACTCTCTTTTTCACGTTATCGGCCTCTGGTGCTCATTAATTCATTGAGGGCTCCAAATGGTGATATTACAATTTGATCATTTTATTTATTCATTTATTTAGCTTTCATAGCTTTATAACTCATCTAGTATTCTGTTCCTCCTATAGAAAAATGAAGATGCATGCTAGGTTCTTAAAGTGATAAATCGACTACCTCTCATATTCACAATGCCATCAGTTTTATTTTTAAAACATCTTTATAAATTCACGGATCTCAACATATTTGATGGGTTTAAATCCATTTCAAATCTTACTCATACTGAAACTCAAGTTGGCTCAGCTTTGCGTAGTGTGGATTTGGGCAGTGTAGTCAAGTTGGCTACCAGACCGTTAGCAGTCTTTGATCTTTTTCTCACTCTGCTTTGTACAGATGTATTAGTCTCATCTTGTACAGCCCCTGCTCCTGATTGGGACTAAATCGCTTCTCTAAGAAACTCTGGTTTCCTTAAATACAAACTGTATATAAAGATCAAAATATGGGAGCTAAGAATGCCATTTCCACTGTGTTGTTCACTGTTAAGAATTTTCAATATAGTTGAAAAGTACATATAAAACTCGAGAATTCATACTAATATTTACAATGCAAATTTAGGAGTGCAAGGTTTTTACTTAACCTCTTCAATATATCACATATTTGTTCCACATTAAAAACCTTCATTGTCGTGGACACACAGGATGATTTAAACATGAAGTAAAATATCTCATAATTACTCATGCATTTTATCCTGCATTACAAACACAACAACATCAGTGCAATAGCACAAAGAGCAAGTGACGTAGCCAAAGAAAAGTTCATTTTTTTGCATGTGCTATTGCTATTCTCTCTCATTTTTAATTATTATATCCATAGTGTCAGATTATATGACAATTACACTAATTCTCTCCCCTTTAAATCCATATTTTGTTTTAGCTTTGCAAGTTACTCTGTATTTAATGGTCAACACTATTCTTAAGTTGATATCTTTTGTGATTTGTGTTGTCTGAGGTTGTTCACTAGTAGATTCCTCAGGAAAGACTTCCGGGAATAAAGGTGCTTGATTTCTTGAATGCTGAGAACAGTTGGTGCTATTATAAATGGAATTTTAAATTCTGCTATAAATTCAATATATTTAGACCATTGCAAAGTTATTAACATTTACACGTGTATGCTGATGTTGTAACTGGCTACCTTATTTAACATGCTCATGCTTCCTACAAGTTTATCATTATTACTAATTCTTTTGGCTAGCCCATCTTACAATAATGTTAATTTTGCCTTCCAAATTTTAGTCATTTAAAAAATTTTAAATAATTTTATTAGATATCACTTCCACACTGATGTTAGAAAGAAAAATGATAGCAGGCATCCTTTGTTCTTATTGAAAGCATTAGAATGTCTCTAGTATTTCACCATGAAGACATATTTAGCCATTTGGTTGAAATTATTTTTATTACTCTTACTTCTATTTTACTTAGAAGTTTTATCAGAAGTAACGATTGGATTTTATAAAATTCTTTTTTGTCACTTATCAAAATAGTGAAGCTTTTTTTCATTTAACATAGTAATGTCATGAATTATAATACATTAATGTACTTCCTAATATTGAATCATTCTGGTATTCCTGAAATAGATAATATTTCATCATGGGGTATTAGTTCTTAATGTACTTTTGGTTTAAATGTTCACTTAAATAAGGAGTTTGCATTAATATTTGTATAGTTGGGATGACACATATGTATTTATATAACTTTCTTACTTCCTTATCTCCATCAGATTTTAATATCGGAGTTAATCTACCTTTATAATATTTAATACAGCATTCTTTCTTTTTATGTGGCCTTGGTCAGTTTAATACCATAGGGATTAATTGTTCCTTTAAAGTTCAATAGCACAGAAATTTCACCTTCTTTTAAATGATAGGGGAAAATCAAGTATGAAATAACTTTCGTCCGTCACTTTGCGGAGAGGTGGAAAGGGTAGAGGGAGTCTTTGACAAGGTTTTTAAATTGAGAACATGGCTATCAATCTGTTTACAGTTTCTTAAAATTTTTCTAAGAAAAAGATGTACCACATACTTATAAATATTCTACTGTTTTTCTTATCTATGCTGATTTTACATTCCTACTTATGCTTATAACATATAATTTTATTCTCTCTCTCTCATTCTCCCTCTTTCTCCCATCCCCCCACCTTTTCCTCACTTAGACCAGTGCGCAGAGAGTTTTCTCCATGAGTTCTGTGGTAAGCACCCTTCCTTAGGAAATCAGAGCCTCAGAGTAAGGATCGAGTTTGTTTCTAGACTACAGAGCCAGTTCTAAAACAGCCACAATAAATCTTGTTCTTATCTGCAGCTGCCTAGCAATGCTCAGCTTATTGTAAATTATACCGAGAAATGTATTGGAACCAACCTGAAACAATCACTAAATCTAAACATGGCAACCTCATCGTGGAGCAAGCCAGGGAGGAGCAACCTCCCTCACCTAACGGTGAGAACCAAGAAGACAAGCAAACACGCAGCTCTCTGCAGAGCCAATGCCCTTGCAGTGGATATTTTTTGGTTTGTTGTTTAGATGATGCTTTGAGACCCGGCTCTGCTCTCGGAATTTGCATGAACAGGGTCTGAAGTGAGTGTCTAGCTGCAGTCCAGCTACAGTCCAAGAGAAAACATCATGTTTGCATCCATCACCAGCCACACCCATCCCAAATAGAGCCCTAGGACCTGAGAGTACCCAGCACTAGGATGAAAATGACAAATTAGGATTCACATCTATTTGCTCCACACCCAAATAAGTAAGTCTGGGTGAGGAATGTGGGCTCCTGAAAATACTTAACTTGGTCAGCTCACGTGTGCAGATGGGCTGACGAGCCTGATAGGTATACACAGACAGGTCCTAGTGCTGGTGTACTTCCCTCCATATCCTTGGAACCAGTTCTAGGACTTGGTCTTTCATGAGATGCCTCCAGCATGGGCCAGATGAAGCCATATGGAGCCATATCTAATGCTATGGACTGTAGCAGAACTTCAAAATCCCCCAGCCCTCAGAATTGGGTAAATTACTTGGTACTCAAACTGACATTAGCTCCTGAGCAAGTGGACAGCACATGACCCCTGAGAGTCATCTGCATCCCTCAAATCTTCCACGAACACGCACCACACTGTGAGTTTACGTTATCTGTCCCCCCAGGTCAGGGAACTTCTCTCTTAGGAGGACCAGTACCAACTGGAACAATTACATCATATTAGCAGATCTACGTTGTATAGATTGCAGCTTTGTTCAAAGAAATTGTTATAGTGTTTATTTATAAATGCTAACATTTTCCTGTTTTCCAACTACTATTTCTGTTTTTCCATTTTATTAATTTTTTTGTTCCTTTTTAGGCTTCTTAGATAAATTATTAAAAGATTTTTATTTCATTTTGTTTACATCTGTTGTATCTGTAAGGTAGGAATGCTCTACAGAAGCAGCTACTATAGCTCTTCCTGTTGAAATTGGCTACATTGGTAGCTTGAAATTGACCACTATGGGGGTATTTACACCACAGAAATCAGCAAGTACTGAAAATCAGAATTTAATTTATTTATTTTGAAGACTTAGGAAAGCATTGGAGAAAATGATATTCATGCAGATTAACCTTGAGAGAGTATCAACTCTATAATTATTATATCGTAAATAGCACAAAAATAGAGGAACTATTCCTCGGGTATAGACATCTCTTATTTACCCAATTCAGAAAAGAAATTGCTCAGTGATTGCTGCACAAGTGAAGTTCTTTGTATGTATTCACTGGTTTACTTTCACCTTCCTTATTAATCTAAACGAATACATCAAAAAACAATCATGCTGGAGTTATACTCAGAACGAGTTGTTAAATGTTTACCAACTCACTACTAATTGTCTATAAAGGGTTTTGATTTGTACTTTGCACATCAGCGTTATATTCTAAATTATCTGCAATTACATTTTAAATGTCCTTTTCCACTCATTATTTGAAGAGTGCTGTTTTAACAAGAACACAACCATTTAGTATTTTATTACACTGTTTGTTGTTAAGTTCTAATTTTCTTGTTCACTGGTCATAAGATGTGGCATCTACTATCAGCCTCCTTTTCAATAGATTGGGGTTTTCTTTGTGGCTGAATGTAAAGACAAATTTTATAAATGCTTTACAAATGCTTTGCGGGTCCTAGGAAGAAAGGCATAATCTAACTTTGGCCGTATATGCATAGGTATTAAATGTATAAACATATATGTTAAATCCTGGTAATTTTTATTTAGTTCTTCTATGAACTTTGCAAATTTTGTTTCCCTGATCTCTGGGGTCTGAGGAGTGTGTCAAAGCCTTCCTTTCTCCTTGTGTTTCTGAGCGTTTTACTCCTGACGATTAAACACATTCATAGCTTATTTATGCTTGTTGACACTCTTCCTACCATTCACTGCTTTTGGCTTTTATCTATATTTTTATTCATTCTTTTTAATATTAATTTTTTCCTATTATATTTTGCATTATTTTTTCAGTAAAAATGCTTAGATCATCTATGTCTCTGGTAGACAGTTTATCACTGGGTTTTAATTTGATATGGAGTGTCCTTTTATATCACTATTTACATTTGGTGTCATGAGGTAGTTAGATTAAATTATGCCATTTTATATGCTGATTTGCTGTTTTGTTTTGTGGAGTTTGCTGTATGTCTGTGTTTTTCCTTCTGATTTTTCTCTCTTCAGACACATGAAAAGTATGCAGTAAGTTTTTTTTAGCAGTGTTAATTTAGGATATTTCTTTGACACCCAGGGCACTCTATTTTCTCACTTATAAATTGGTCTAATCATCTCTACCCAGTAAAGTTGATGGGTGGCTATATTTTATAATTCTTGATATATCTGATTTTCAGTTCATCTCTCTATCAGACATGGAGTGTGAGTAGGTCAAATCTCATCGACTCATTCTTCTCCTTGTCAAGCTAGTGACATTTCCTATCCCATCACGGGGATGTCATGTCATTAAGCCCTGCCTTTGTGAACAGAATGGCAGTCAAGGAAAAGCAGACCAAGTCAGCCTTGCTGTTAGTGGGAATGGGCTTTCTTCTCACCGGCAGAAGCTCCTCTTCCGCTGTTGTCCCCAGAAAAGGCAGCTATTGCTTTTACTATTGCTAAAAAGTGTTTCATCACAGCCGTAATGCAAAAGTAAAATGTCTTACAAAGATTAAACTATGTCATGCATTTCCATGGTTTCCCCTCCTAATAACCTGTTTTACTCAGAGTTTCTTTACTGCAATTTGATAACCCATATGGGCTGTGTTAGACGTCAAGCCTGCAGACCAAATTTCAATGCACATGGCAATATATTTTCAATTTGCTCTTTATTACCTTTGTAAAAATCTATTACAGTTAAAATTGGTTCTGTAAAAACATAGGAATTTAATCTAAAATTTAGTTAAATTCACTCTAAGCTTTAAAGAGCTAGGAAAAAATAATTGGAAAAACTCAGAAAGAGGAAGGGCAAAGCAATGAGTGAGCAAACAAATAATCCACTAGTTCCATCTTTTTTTATCCCATATATCTATGTATATATGAAAAATACATATTTTCTACTTCGTGAGACATACATCTCATAGTATATATACATATATACTATGTGTCTGATGTGTCTGACCGCCCTTCTCCCCTCATGGCTGGCAACTCAGCTTTAAGGTTTTTCTGGGGTCCCCTTGGCCAAGAGGGGATCCATTCAGTCAGCTGGGGGGCTTATGATTTTATTTTAGTTCCCACTTGTTCTCTTGATGATGCAAGACTTCACATGACATTGACATGCCATTACAATGGAGGCACACCAAGCGTGAAGGGCACGAATGCCCCCCTGGCATTCTCTGGCTGCACTGCTAATCCTCCCTGCAGAATGTTCTCCATCCTTCTCTGGCTGCTTCGTGGTGGCAGATGAGGATGCTGAATTCGGCTTCTGGAGAACCCGAGTGGTGTTTTAGAGCCAACTCATGTCCTCTTCCGCCGACAGCTCTCCATGTGAGAACCACTCCTGGCTCACTACGGCAACTGACGCTTAGATGCAAGCTGCCCACCATGAACTGGAGGCCATCGGACCCCCAGGTGTAAACCAGGCCTTTTTATTTTCTGTATTCTGGAGCTTTGACATCAGGGGCCTTGCTGATCTTTGAGGGATGGCTCCTCCCAGGTCTAGCCAATTCCTAGAAGGGAGGAGATGACTCACCAGGGAGCTTATCTTGCAAACTAACCTGTTCAGAGTCCAACCTGCGCAACTGACTTTCCTCCTGGGATTTTACACCCTGGGCCACCATTACCCTGCCCTAATGACCCCAGAGCCAGGAGTCACAAAACTAGGGGCAGTCCCTACTTCCTAGAACCTGCTGAAATTATTCAAACTAGTCATTATAAACCTGCCAAGCCTACCTACCCTGCGTAATCCACTCCTTCCCATGAAAGCCACGGTGAAGGCCCACGTTTCCCCCTCACTCCCTCTGCCTCCTGACTGCCCCTGTGCTTCCCCAGGTGGCCCTGCATGGCGTGGCTTGCTCCGTCCTCCTGGGAACTGTGAACAACGAACTCTCTTCAACGGCAGTCATCTCCTGACCTGTTGGCCTCACTACACCTGACTAATGAAACAGCCCATCCCCCAAACCCTGACACTGGACATGCATAGCAGGGTTTCCCTATGAAATGAAAATGGTGAAATGCAAACCCAAGAGAGCAGGACTTTAAGCTGTACATCTAGTGGTCCCTTTTGTTTTAAAGGAAAGATGGCCTGAGGCATATACCAGAGGTGACTCGGGGCAGCCCTACTGGTCTGACTGAGGCTCTCCTCCTTCAGAAGAACAAGGTTGGAAGGTTGTGATAAGGGTGTCTGGGGAACAGGAGAGGCTGGCTTCACGCCCAGCATGCCTACAGTGAGACCCAGTCACCCTCCCTCCACCCACACTCATGGCCTCAGGAAAGACAAGATCACATAGATATTAACTTTTTTAAGTGATTATACATTTTGTGAGATAATATATGTGCCTAAATGTAACTATTTTAAAATTTCAGATGGACGAGAATTATGTGTTTTGCTCAACCTGATGACACTTATATGATAGTTTATACCGATTAATTTTAAACCACACTTCATCTAAGTGCTTCAGAATATTGCTTTAAAGTTAAATCACTAATAACCCTATAACATGGATCCTATATGTTATACTTACATATATTATATGTTATACATACTATATGTTATACCCTATAACATACACTCCTTATGTATTTTTTCCATTTTTGTCTAGAGATACTTAACAGTTTTTCTTATTCATAAGAGAACGAAATGTAAGCACACCTCAGGGGGCCATTCAGACTATAACCATATGCTAACTAAAGGGAAGCCATTTTGCTTCCAGTGTGCTTTCGGTTTGTTCTGTCTTAAAAGTTTAGAATTAACCTGTTGCTTGCTTACACAGCTGCAGGGCACAAGATTAGACAACAATCTTGAGGGAAAACAGATCAAGAGTCCAGAACAGGCCAACCACAGACTAGTGAGGACAAGACCCACCGGACAACATACTGTTTGCTGACAACCGTGGAGCAAGTCGTGATGCCTAGTGCAGAGCTTGCTTTCTGCCTCTAACACCCTTTGCCCCTTTTCTTTATAAGTTGCTTCGTAAGCAGAGGAGATGACCTGATGGTCTTTGAGACAACTGTCTGCCATCTCCTCAGGCTGCTGGCACTTGAATAAACCACCTTTCCTTCACCAACACACGCCTCACCTCTTGTGTCTGGTTCTCTGGTGGTGGGCAGCTGTGTCAGTCAACAAAAGGAGTCCATTAACATTGGCTGAAAGTAAATTTTTTAAAAAACTATGTTACATAGGACAACCAAACATATGATTTGAACCAAAAACTATTTTCACAATCTCTTGGTGTTGGTCAATTTTGGGGAAAAAATATAATTTTCATAAAAGAAGTTATTTAGTGGCAAAATATATAGTCATCTCTCTATATATCCATGAATACTGTATTTTCAATCTGCATTTGGTTGAAAAAAAGGTGCATATAAGTGGATGCGTGCAGTTCAAATCTGTGTTATTCGAGGGTCAATTGTGTAAGATTTGAAATTTTAAAAACCTTAGAGACACTAAAAAATCAGTGGTCTCCAGGGATTGGGAGAAGGTGAGGAAGGATGAATAGATGAATCACAGGGGATTTTTAGGGCAGTGAAACTGAGACAGGAGTCAGATACCCTGCAGGCAGTTAGGGTAGGGGTCAGAAGGAGAAGGCCAATAGGATGGGAAAGTCACAAGAGTGTGAATACGCTCAGCTAAGATAAATGTAACCAATAGGGACCCTTTGGTTATTTTGCTTTAGCTATAACATCATTATCTAAGGTAAAAAGGGGATTCCTTTAATTGGAGAATGCACGGAGTTGAGGTGACAGTGTCCCTAAATGAATTACCTCCATTAACATAATAAAAATCACACCTACCAGCACCACAGTTTACAAATGCCATGGCCACTCCCAGAAGTTATCCTATAAGATCAAGAAAGGGGAGGGTTCCTGGTTCCTAGAACTCTCTACCTCTTTCTCAGAAAAGCCATGAATATTCTACCCCCAGCTTAGCATATTATTAAGGATTAGCAGAAAAGGACAGACCCTAACCCTGGGGTGACACTGCTCCTTCTTGTATCAGTACTTGTTTTTGCCTTTCCTTAAGAGTGTACTCTGATTTCCATAAATTTCCTGGCTTTTGCTCATATCCCATGTCTGAACTCTTTTCTCTCACTTATGTACCTACTCTTGAATTCCTTCCTGCATTGAGGGCAAGAACGCTCTCTTCTGGCCCAGGCGGTGGTCTACACGGGTATCAAAACTATTTTGTGTGATACTGTAATGGTTGACACATGATATGCATTTGGCAAAACCCATAGAACACTGCAACACAAAAAGTGAATCTTAATGTAAACCATAAACTTTAGCTAATATTAATGCATCAAAGTTGGTTCATCAATTGTAACAAGTAGACCATACTAATGTAGGACACTAATAACAGAGGAAGCAATTTGGGGGTCTAGGGGAGATGGAAAGTATATGGAAACTGTACTTTTTCTGCTCAATTTGTCTGTAAACACAAAACTGCTCTAAGAAATAAAGTCTATTAATTGAAAACATTCAATCTGTAGAATTCAGAAAATGAAATGCTTATGATGGTAGAAAAATATTATTGATGCTTAATCAGTACATTGCTGAGATATTTTATATTAATGACAGACTATTCACAGTGTGTAAAACATAATTTTGAGCTTCGCAATTAGAAATTTCAAAAATCTACAGTTTTTCAAAATGTGAAGATAAAGTGGGTGTTATACAAGGTGGGTGTCCTTACTTGCTGCCTGGGTTCCTCCTTACGTTGCACATCTTTTGCGTAAAGAAGGCATCACTCTCATAGTCTACACTTAATTGGCAAAGAGCATGTGATTTGCAAATCACTTAGAGTTAACCCATTTATTAGAGTGCTTCTGTTCTGTGGCGAGGGGGAACACAGGCCAGTGTGTCCCCAGACTGAGGCAGTACAAAGCACAAGCAGCACCATCTCAAATTTTACTCTCATGGCGAATCTGTGTATTTTACGGGGGTGTTCAGAATAGCCTATATGGAGATGCATGGGCTTTCCTCCTCCCAGGCTCTGGGGAGACTTCAGAGCTGGCGGAGCTGTCTGTCAGGCTCTGGAGTCAGTCCCGAGCATCCTAATTGCACCCTCAGCTGCCGATGACCGAGCAGCCCGGGCGCAGCTCCCATGCCTCCCCAATAGGCACCGACAGGCTCCTTCAAGCCTATTAACTTGGAATGTGGTCCCCACCAACAAGGCTTCCCATTGTTAACCACAGCTGAATTCTGTGAAATGCTGGTTTTGAATGTTTTGAGTAAAAATTCTTCCCAAGCTGTAAAGAGTTCTTAAAAGCCTGATTAATGGGACTGGCGCTGAAACAATGCACGGTGCGGTGGAGTAGCCAGGGCAGCCGGGAAAATGAAGGAGAGGTTGAAATGCAGACATTAGCCAAGGCCAATGACTCCAACCAAACCAAACAAAATAGCAATAATGTTATCCTCCCAGGAAAGAAACGCACACATCGGTGGCAAAGCACTCTGGGATGATTTAACGATAAAAGCACTTAGCCGTGTCTTCAGATAAGAGCCAAAAAGAAGAAAGAAAAAGAAAAACAATTTAGAATCATTTTTCTCCTGGGTTGGAATCTAGCCACAGAATTTGAGCAGTTCTTTCATTGGTTTTACCAAAATGGGAACAAGTTTCCTGGCTCTCCTTGAGTTAAGCCTACAGCTACTTGGGTAGTACTCTACAACTCCTCAAACGGTATTTCCTGAAGGGATTTAGTTGATAAACCTGGGACTTTTCTTTTCAATGTGCCCCAGTCTGTTCTGTCCCTGTGTTCCACCCCCCTTGGAGACTCCGGGAACCCTTTTGAATGATTTGTCTTCAACACACCCCTAAACCTATTTTCAACTCAAGTCCCCATGTCCTCCCTCAATAGGAAAATGTGAAGCCGTCAGCCTCCTCCGTGTTTCTACCACAAGAATCATTGATGTGATCTATCCAGACTCCATTCCAGATGTTCTATTGGTAATCCTAAAGGTACCCACTTGATTCACACCCAAGTTCTCTGTTTGTATTCATGCTTTCTCTTGCAATCGCCAGTTTCTCCTCACTTTGGGAACATTCCCCCAACATTATAAATAAACTCCCTTCTCTCTCATATTAAGTCACAATACACACACACACACAGACACCAAACCTGCATTTCCCCATAGCCCCCTAAAACTTCCCCAACATTGTTCTGACAAAATTCATAGTAATGCTTCTCAAAAGAATTATCAACTCAGTCCTGAATTCTTCCATCCAATTTGACCCCCCAAAAACTCTCAAAAAGTACTTTAGTTACAAAAGAAGTCCAAAAATATAACAGAATACATACCCACCCAGTCACTTCCACTCAGATTGAACAGATATTGATATTTTTCCAAATTCACTTTAGAGCACTCATTTTAAAAGGAGAAAAATATTATGACATTAATAAAAATCTAACGCCTCCCCCACTTTCTCCTAATGACTTAGAAGTAACACTCTCCTGATGTCTGCACCGGTCTCATGCATTTTTGTAATGCCAGCAACACACAAATATATCTATATACAATATATGTTGTTTGTGTTTTACAATATACATAGATAAAATCATATTTCACTTGGTATTTTGCAACTTGTTTTTTTTATTCGACATCATGTTTGTGCAATTTTTCAATTGATACTAGTGAATCCGTCTGTTAAATCTTCATTTTAACAGCCGTAGCTCATCTCAGGCACTCCACAACCCACTCTAACAAAGCTCTTGTCCCTACGCTTTGCTGAATGGCTCTTGCCAAAGTCAAAGAGAACTCCCAGGCTGCCTTATCCAACCACCCTCTTTGTTCTTATATTAATATTACCAACCCATCGCAGTGTTTGAAAGTACTGGCCGCTGCCTTCCTATCCCTTAGACTTTGCCTTATCACCATCTCTTGGTTTCTTCTGTGCTATCAGCCACTATTTCTTATTCTGCTTCTTCGGCATCTCCTCTAGTCAACCCTTACACGTTGAAATGCTCCAGGGTTTCTTCCCATGTACTTAGGAGCTCATTCGATATCTTGCATTTAACAAGGCTATAGACCACTTATTTCTTGTATCCAAATTAATGCCTCTATCTCCAACGCTCACCTCCAACTCCATTCTCATTTATCAGGACGACTACCTAATGTCTCTTTGAAGGGATCGAGCAGACACTTCGAACTCAGCATGTACAGCGTGAACATCTTGATTTCCAGCATGGCCATCAAAGGCCACCCAAACCTGCATCCTCCCTGTGTTAATGAGACAGCTCCTCCACGAAGCCTGCCTTGGCCCCCACACCTGCGTCCCTGGCCTCTCTGCACTGGCCACCTTCTTCCTGTTTACTGAGCTTGGGGAGTGCATGCTCGCTTCAGGGTCTAAGTCCTGTTTCCAGTGATGCAGACACTCTTCCTCAATGTCTTATCATTGGCTTCTGCTGATTTTTCTACTCTCACCTAAAATGTCACCACTTTAGGAGAGTCTAAACATCCAATCAAATGTCCTCATCTTACCACCTTCCAGTTAAAGTGCCAACACCTGTTATATTTTCCTTTAATGGACTCGCTTCTCACTGAACTTATCTTGTTTTTCATTTACATTATTGTACATCATCCATATCCCTCAACTAGAATTAATATTCTGGGGCAGCCAAAACCCCATCTCTATTGTTCACTACTGTGTTCCTAGAAACATGAGTAGAATATGTGTTTAAGAAATAATTAATTAAGATAGCTTGTTAATGGTAAAATTTTCAAGAGCACAATAGGAAGAGACAACAGGTCTTGTCAGAAAGAGCATACACTTTGGAATTGGATAGACTGGGTTTGAATCTTGGAATATGCTTAGCATAGTATCTGACATAATGTTTTCCTCCATGAGATCTCAGTAAAAGGAAATCTGAATGAAAATCATTGCTATTAATATTAATATCATCATGTTAGGAAGTCAGATAAACACAAGAATCATGCTCTTATTTTCCTTTTGCATCCTTGCTTTAATACCTTATATATGGACCCTTTGTTATTATCCTGCTATATCAGCAACATTCTCTCAAAGTTATAATAACTATTTACCACACATAGAGGAACAACTATTAATACTTACTGAATATCTGCTCTGTGTTATAAATTAATATAAAAATCAGTCTAGGCAAAATTAAATATATAAAGGCAATGCAATTGACTTTCCTATAAATATTTATGAAGCCTACCATATACAAACCTGGGATGTGGCAATGATCAAAACAGATCAATCTGTTTTTATTAAGGAAAGATTCTTGTGTTCAGAAGGAGACAAAAAACAAATACATATTTGATATGTCAGGGAGTGGCAATTTCTATGAAGATTAAATCCAATGAGAGGATCGAGTCTGGCATGTAGCAGCAGTGACAGCTGCATGGTGGTAGACAAAAGCATGGGAGGAGGAGTCAGGTGTACCCGAGTTTTCGCCTTTTCTCTGCATTTTCATAATGTTTGGCTTGACACATGCAGCCAGTGTTATGCTTTTGATTCAATGTTATAATAAAATACTGGGAAAAAGAATATTAGATTTCTGCATCGTCACAAAATGCATGATGAAAGGTATTCAGATACTATTAGTTGTGAGGCTGGCCATTTCTCAGTCTGCTCCAGAGCTCACAAGTCTGTCCTTGTGGGAAGAGTGACCATGTCCCCTGCCATGACTACATCCCTCAGGGACTGTCCCACAGTGGACGTGGTCAGGGTTAGCGACACAAACTAGAGCACGTGTCTGTTCTTTCCTCCTGAGCCCATGAGGCCCCTGCCCCATGGCCAGCCCCCGCCAGCTCTCATCCCAGCCCTTTAGAACCACTAGGCAGGAGGCTGCCATTGCCCAAATGGGAGACTATTGTTCTGGAACCAGAGACCAAAACTGTCAGCCTTGCTTACTTCAGAAAACAGCAAGATGCAGATGTCTGACCAAAAGATTCAGGAAAAATAAGTGAAAGTGCTGAGTCAGGGTTTCTCACCCTTCTTTCCTTCCCCTTCCTTCATCCTTTTTCTTTTCTCTTACCATAAAACAGAACATACAAAGTCAACAGCTGAAGGAAAATGGAAGAGTTAGAGGGGAGCGAGAGAATGGGGTGCCAGTTCAGTTCACAAGAATGGCTTCTGCCTCCACACACCTTTAGACCATGGGAAGAGGGGCAGATGATTCCCCCAAGTGAATTCAGGGAGTTCAGAGCAGAGAGTACATGTGCTCGCACCAAGCTCTCTCTGGGATGCTGGGGAAGAAATGGCCTCTATAGGCAAAGACAGGCACCATCTGTCTACAATGTTCCTCTGAGGGAAGCAGTCAGAATTTCTGATTCCTAAAATGTTCACTGAGACAGAGCTGGCCACAAGCAAGTGGGTATTGTCTTAGGTTCAGATGAGGCAGAACATCCTATTGCATTTCAGCATGGAACAAATAAGTGACCAGAATTGAACATGACATAAGGACAAGTTAATGACCAGAAGTGATATCTTGCCCCATGCAATGAGTCTCTAAATAGCCTAGGATTTCAGATGTCATCTCAGGGAAGAGAAAAATGAGAGGATAAATTATTTAATGGGCCTGAAGTGAGTTTACCCAGAAGGTTGCTACAGCATCATTGTCTGCCATCTGTCAGAATGGGGACTCAGAATTTGGTTAGAGTCAAAAAGAAATCAAAAAACGTTCTTTATATAGCTGAGTTTTTCATCTAAAACGCCAGATGCACTGTGCTTTTTTAAGGCCAGGGTCATAGCGTTACTAACAATGATCACAGCAATAACACAACAGTAAGAATGGAAAAACCAGAGAAGCATTTGAGTCCTGGTTTTGGACTCAAAAAAATCTATGGGTGTACTGAGCAAGCAAAGCATTTCCTTAATTGCTTGCTTCAAAAAGTACAAATGGCCAAATAAGACTTCCAGGAGGGCAGGACATCTGTAACCAGCTGAGCGTTCTTGTCCTCAGGTTGACGTCACGTGGCATCGTTTTCCACCACACGTAGTTCTGCCTACCTGCAAAGATGCCGGCAGGAGTGGAGGGGCTACTACTGCAGAAGAGAACATTTGGAAGGGTTCTCCTGCCACCGTCTCATGGTTTATACTTATTCTTTAATCACATCAACTGTGTAGAAGGCAATGAGGACAAAACAAGTTTATTTAAGGTCAGATGCTGTTAAGATGGAGGGTTTCTTTGATGTTTGGAAATGGAAGGAAACTCAGGAAAATTTGCTAAGATTTTCTGCCTTGCTTATAGATGGAAAGCAGTCAAATGACAGGTGTTTCCCAGCAGGATTCAGGGTGGGGCCGAGTTTCCCAAGTTGGAAGTCCAGTCCTTCCCAGTACCATGCCTGCTGTTCCTCCAGCACAGAGTGGGAATTGCGAGGATCCTGAAACAGATTCTCACTTTCAATTAAAAAATGCGAATGTAGAAATAGCGCACATTCTCATCTCTCACTTAGCCTTGAAAATGCTTCTGTTGATTCAAATACTACACATTTCTATGACCTCAGAGTAATGCCCCTTTAATGCTTCCACAATGTCAGATACCTGGGTATGAATTCAACTCAGATAGAAGGAAAAAAAACCAGAAAAATGTAAAGCTTCACAATCACAACATTTCAATGTTCCCCGTCCCTAGCGTTAACAGAAAATAAATATTGCTCTAATATGTCTTGCATACTAGGTTAGTTTTAAAGGTGAGTCTCAAAAACACCCACTATTTGCTTTACTGGCTAGATAAAAAAGTTAATTGACAAATTAGTGTTGAATTTGATATAACATGAAGCCCTTCCTACCCATCTCCACCCACATTTTTTATTAAGCTCTGACAAGTCTTCCTGGCTCAATTCTCACTTTGTCTCTGCTGTTCTGCCAGCAAGCACTGAGATGTTAGAACTTACTTTCTTATAATGGACATTTCCTTTCCAGTAACCACAATATGTACCAATTCCTCCCAATCTCCAGGGTCTGGTTCAAAGCTTAACCATCGGATAGAGCTTTCCCTGAGCCCTCTGAGCTGGGTCTGGCCTCCTCCTCCTCCAAATAAAGTATATTTTCTACACAAGTCTTCACACAAATCACTTTCTATCTTGTACTGTTATAGTGTTTCATGGGGGTGCTAGAAGAATAAGAAATGTACCTGCCACCTGTTAGTAGTCTCCTCTGAGAGGGATTGTTTGGGAAGACAGAGGCAGAAAGACATGAGAGGGCTAGGTCATCTTGACTCTATGAAATGACATGCAAATGACTAATAACACCATAACTTGAGGGGAAGAGCAGGTTACATATGATTATTAGGAATCCCCTTAAATGAGACTGTCTAAATATTTGGAGAATATTAGAGCCAGAAAAATTAAGTAGAACATCGGTGGACTTCACAATCTGGAAATCTTTGACAATCTAAGCTTTTCTGAGTGTTATTTTCTCATTCATTATAGCTCTCTTTACCATCAAAAGACATCTCTGTCATTTCACACATAGTGATGAAAAATCTAATTTTTTATCCAGGTTATTAAATAATGGAAATATTTTATGCTTACATTAAAATGAAACTTAAAAAGTATATGTGAAAATTCCTTGCTATTATTTCTACAATACTTCCTACTTTTTCTGCTTCCTTAATGGTCATTGAACTGCTACTGTTTTATCTATCCAAGAATTTCACCTAACTTTTCCCACAAGTGTTAATAAGGAGAAAACCTTCATTTGTGTGGGTGGTAGGCTGACCTACAGAGATGAGAATCTGTACAAGCCCTCCGCACTCTCTGCCTCCCACCATCTTCCTGCCCATTCTAAGGAGGTTGCTGGAAGCTTCTTGCCTTGGAGATTTTGCAGAGGAGAAACCACAGGTTGCATGAGGTCAGTATGTTCTATCTGTCCTGTGTCAAAGTGGGAGCTTGATGAGAAGACACTTTGAGTCACTCCAACAGAGGCAAGAAGTGAGGAGTGTTCAGACTGTTAAAAGGAGCCATGAAGATCACCCTAAGGAAACAGGCAGGTGAGTCAGAGATCAGAGAAGCCCAGTGTAGGAGGGATCAGGTGTTACATAAAAGGAGCAGACCCTTGGATCAGGGAAGCGTGTTGTGTAGGACAGGGCATCTCTCAGAGGCCACCAGTGTAACTCACGGCACCAAGAGCCACCAACATGTGCTGACTCCGACACAGCCCTGGAGATGACAGGGACCCAGTTATGACTAAATGGAGTTATTTTCTACTGGGGGCTGAAAGTCATGGGAAGGAAGCAGGCATCTCAGGGACTGATTTAAGTTATTGTCAAGAAACTGGCACCACCGTACTCCTCACATAGAGATGTTTCTATGCAGAGATTCATACCCATTGTGCCCATACTAGTGAATACCAGGCTATAGAATTTACAGGTCCTATGGTATCCATCATCCCTCCAAAAATTCCAGCTATTTTTCTGGTAGGTTGGGAAATTTCACTTCTGGGTGGTGAGTTAACAGGCACACAGAAGAAGAGAAAATACTACCTCCTTAAGTTTGCTGCTACCTGTTTGCTCAGCCTCTTCCTCAGGAACCTAGGGCAAACCTGGGAAGCCTCCTATTCATAAGCCTTGATTAATCTTGGCAGGGAGTATGAGTCCCAAAGAAGGGAATGCTATGAGCCTAGATGCTGTCACCCCAGAATACCTGACCTCTGCTGTGAGAAACATACTCCATCATCCCTCTGACACTGGATTCTGTCATCTGCATTGACAGAGACCCACAGCCTCCCACGGAGATACCCAGGCAGGCTCAAGAGCTCACCTTACAGAACTACCCCAGAATCGATGCTGTCATTAGGAAACTTGATATGCTATCATTTCGGTTCTATTGTACTATTAAAGATGAGCCTGGAAGAAGGGAGAGCTTCCAGGCTAAGCTCACAAAAGGATCTCTGTCTATCATAAGGCAAGCAGAAAGAGATTTCAGCCCACAGATGTCTGGCTGATGGGTCGTCGAGGCAGCCACCCGCCAGGGTGCTGTGGTGTGACTGACAAATGCCCAGTGCTCTCTGACATGGGGTCTTCTGATGTCAGCATGGGAGAGCCAGCCAGCGCTACCCTGCTGGAGCCGACATTTGGAAAATGTGTCAAAGACTTGGGACCACAGAGTAAGTGAATATATCTGGATTTCAACAAGCTGCAAGTCCAATTCCAGGGGAGGCCTCTTATGTAATACATACATTGCACTTTAAACCCATTCATAAAGGGATGGCATAGCTTCCTTGGCCTGTGTGGAATTTTTGAGTTTTGTTACTGATGAGGAAAAGAAAACCAAGAACAGTCAACAGTTTAGTGCTGATGACATTCAAAGTGCCTCTATTCCAAGTGTTCACGTTAACTGCTCCCCATGAACTATGCAGGGACATAAAATTCTACATGGGCATTTTAAAATTCTTATTTTGAAATACAGGTCAGAGATACAAACCAAAATTCTAAATTTTGTGAATTTTGAGACATATTCAACTTAACATTTTTTTGCCATCTTTCTGCTTCCAGACTCAATGCTAAGAAATTTTATTTGGTTTATTTTATTTAATTCTGATGAAAAACACGTGAGGTAGTTGTGATAGTCAGACTCTCAAAATGGTACCCAAAACCTGGCAGAAGGAGGAGTCAGAGGGGTTTGCAGCATGAGAAGGACAGCAGCAAGGAAACAGGGACCTAAGCCCTAAGACCACAAGAAAACGGATTCCACCAGCGATTGTAGGGAGGTGAGGCTGCTGGTCTCCCCTTCCTCACTACTTCTTCATATGTCTACTTTCGTGTCCTTAGACTTCTTTATTACAAATTTATGAGCCAAATATTCTGTCTTAAAGTCTTTCTTTTCTCCTTTATGCATTCCATTAAGTTGGAAAGGAAGTGCTTGTGTGGTTGAGAAGAGGGGACTCGGGGTATCAGTGAGGCTGTATCAACGGCGTCTGCACAAACAGCAGGTGTCGGCATCATCGTTTGCTGGGACGCTAAATGCAAAACAAACTGAAGGGGAGGTGAAAATGCTGCTCTGCCTGGGGTGACATGGCCATTTTTTAGGAACAGCCTGATATTGACTCATCTTCAACACAGAATGAAGGCTCCCTGGACATCGGTGAGGGTGACAGTCATTGCTCACACGTGGAAAGAAAGTGGAAAGAAAGTGTTTGAGAAATTCCTGGAAGCATCATCAAGAAGCTCAACTTGTCAATTCGCGGTTTTCAAGATGCTCTTTCCACTTTTATAACTAAAAATATTTGAAGAAAAATAAAACATAGAAGGAAAAACTTCGTTTTCATTTGGTGATGTTTATGTCAGTTTTCCCTTCGGGGGAATTTATGTGCTGCTGCCAAACAATTTAAACAAAGAGTCACACACTAAAAATGACACTTCACATCTGGGGTCTTCCTCCCCCAAACTCATAAACCCAGCCTAGTCATGAGAAAAAAGATCAACAAATTGAAGGAAATTTTATAAAATATGTGAGCCGTACTTCTCAAAACTGTCAGGGTCACCCAAAATAAGGAAAATCTCAGAAATGGCCACAGTCTAGAGAACCCTAAAGAGGCATGACACCTAAGTCTAATGTGTTACCCTGGAACAGAGAAAGGACATTAGATAGAAAGTACGGAAATCTGGAAAAAAGATTGGACTTCAGTTAATAGGAGTATATGGATATTGGATTATTAATAGTGACAAATGTACTATGCTAATGTGAGATACTAAGAAGAGTAGAAACAGAGTGTGGATATGTGGGAATTCTCTGTTATGTTCACATCTGTTCCATAAACCTAAAACTCTCCTAAAATAAATAGCTTGTTTAGAACAAGAGTTGTGTGTGTGTGTGTGTGTGTGAACTTATAAAAATCACAGGTTATGTACCAAACTGGGCAAGTTTGTCTTTGGAAAGGACTGAGGCTGGGAAGCAAGGATGGTCGGAGAAGATTCATCCTCTTCATTCCGCATAATTTTGCAGTATTTGGATATTTGGGAGTGACGTGGTGACTGTATACGAATTCTGTACCTGACAAAACAGCACCAGTACATTTAGTTTGGTCCCATCGCAGATTTGTAATCAACCTGTTAATAGTTATGAAATGAAAAACTCTGAATTAATTTTGTAATGTCACACACAAATCTAAGGAGATCTTACAAGATGGGGGAAAACATGATAGAGGAAAGCTCTGAAGTCCTTGCTTGATTTATTTATGCACTTTTGCTTCATCTTATCACAATGATCATTTCTAATGATGGGAAGACTTCGTTTTGTTTAACAATATTTTTTCAAAGTCCTAGGTGATTTGAGTACATTTCTCTAATCTCGGTTCTTCATCCATAAGATGAAGAGGATTTGCTAAATAATATATTAGGTCCTTGCCCCCTCTACTTCTGTGGAGGTTGACACAAAAGTTGGGATGAAAAGCGTCCTGGTGATTTGTGCTCAGATGACTGGAAGTCATGCCAAGGCAGACCGACTCCAAGTCAACTCATCCTAAACCCCAGCATTTTTCTCTGAGGTTAAATTTATTCAGTGTACACATTTGTTTCTTGAGAAGTTTGCCTCCCCAAATAGTTCTGAGAAATGATTAATGGGACTGAGGAATTTGGGGTGAAGATCTTGGGATCTGAAGTTAAGGTTACTGCAGGTAAGTACCTGCTGTTCTAGACCAGCATTAAATCAGTAGTGTAAAACCCTAAGAAGGCAGTGTATGAAAAAATCGGTTCTATTAGTGGTGGTATTGGATGGACGTGGAGGCCCAGGAAAAGTCCAGACTCAACATTGCTTAACCATATCAACTCTAACGAGCCTTGCCCAATGCAGTCGCCAAGAGCTCCATGTGGGTGTTGAACACTTGAAGTGTGGTGCAGCAAGTGTAAAATACACACCAACCTCAAAGACATTCATATGAGAAAAGTAGAATGTAAAGTATGCCATACTGGTTGCATGTTGAAATTATAATATTTTGCATATATTGAGTTAAATAAGATACACCATTAAATAATTTAACTAGTTTATTTTTTACTTTTTTAATGTGGCTACTAGAACTTTTAAAATTACATAGGTACCTCAAATTTTGGTTTATGTTGGAATTCTGTTAGGCAAAGATGTTTTAGAAGGACCATAGATAATTTTAAAGTATCATGTCCAGTATTGCTTCAAGTTTTCATAGAAAACTCCCAAATATAGGCTGGGTACAGTGGCTCACACCTGTAATCCCAGTGCTTTGAGAGGCTGAGGTGGGAGGATTGCTTGAGCCAA